>JAKOGQ010000407.1:0-172650 GCA_022457205.1 Saccharum spontaneum
TGTGCTGATAGAAGAATATGTGGAGCTATGGGTAGGCACACAGTATGATAGCAAGTATTAGTAATTAACGAGTGCAAATTAGCGATTATTTAATCCGGATCCAAAGTACAAATCACAGCTGCTGGCTAAGACGTGTCGAGACGTAGCGCAACAAGGTGAAAACAAAGGACGATGGAAAGAACGCACAGAACAAGCAAATAACACGGATTTTTCCTTTTTCCTAAATTTTTTCCTGATTTTTCCAAAAGGCACCGGTGGGAATCAAACTTTTTTATTTTTTCACTATTTTTTTATAATTTTCTCTGAACAAGGATCAAAAAAGATGC
Organism: Saccharum spontaneum; assembly: GCA_022457205.1. NCBI lineage: Eukaryota > Viridiplantae > Streptophyta > Magnoliopsida > Poales > Poaceae > Saccharum > Saccharum spontaneum. The sequence goes on from JAKOGQ010000407.1 coordinate 327, forward strand.
AACCTCAAAAATTGGCACTAACAACTGAGGTGGGATGTGGTCTACAGAAATACAGCACGTTCTCTGAAAAGCGTGCAAAAACTTTGACAATTTTTTTCTTTATTTTCCTGAATTTTTTTGGCAATTTTGATAAAACTAAACAGGGCGAACCAATCTGTTGTTGAGCGTGGGTAACAGTTGCAAGATGAACCTGTGCTGATAGAAGAATATGTAGAGCTATGGGTAGGCACACAATATTACAACAAGGATTAGCAATTAACGAGTGCAGATTAGCGATTGTTCAATCCGGATCCAAAGTACAAATCACAGCTGCTGGCTAAGACATGTCGAGACGTAGCGCAACAAGGTGAGAACAAAGGATGATGGAAAGAACGCACAGAACAAGCAAATAACACGGATTTTTCCTTTTTCCGGAATTTTTCCCTGATTTTTCCAAAAGGCACTCGTGGGAATTAAACTTTTTTATTTTTTCACTATTTTTTTATAATTTTCTCTGAACAAGGACCAAAAAAGATGCAACCACAAAAATTAGCACCTACAACTAAGGTGGGATGTGGTCTACAGAAATATAGCACGTTCTCTTAAAAGCATGCAAAAACTTTGACAATTTTTTTCTTTATTTTTCTGATTTTTTTGGCAATTTTGATGAAACCAAACAGGGCGAGCCAATCTGTTGGTGAGCGTGGGTAACAGTTGCAAGATGAACCTGTGCTGATAGAAGAATATGTGGAGCTATGGGTAGGCACACAATATGATAGCAAGGATTAGTAATTAACGAGTGCAAATTAGCGATTATTTAATCCGGATCCAAAGTACAAATCACAGCTGCTGGCTAAGACGTGTCGAGACGTAGCGCAACAAGGTGAAAACAAAGGACGATGGAAAGAACGCACAGAACAAGCAAATAACACGGATTTTTCCTTTTTCCTAAATTTTTTCCTGATTTTTCCAAAAGGCACCGGTGGGAATCAAACTTTTTTATTTTTTCACTATTTTTTTATAATTTTCTCTGAACAAGGATCAAAAAAGATGCAACCTCAAAAATTGGCACCAACAACTGAGGTGGGATGTGGTCTACAGAAATACAGCACGTTCTCTGAAAAGCGTGCAAAAACTTTGACAATTTTTTTCTTTATTTTCCTGAATTTTTTTGGCAATTTTGATAAAACTAAACAGGGCGAACCAATCTGTTGTTGAGCGTGTGTAACAGTTGCAAGATGAACCTGTGCTGATAGAAGAATATGTAGAGCCATGGGTAGGCACACAATATTACAGCAAGGATTAGCAATTAACGAGTGCAGATTAGCGATTGTTCAATCCGGATCCAAAGTACAAATCACAGCTGCTGGCTAAGACATGTCGAGACGTAGCGCAACAAGGTGAAAACAAAGGACGATGGAAAGAACGCACAGAACAAGCAAATAACACGGATTTTTCCTTTTTCCGGAATTTTTCCCTGATTTTTCCAAAAGGCACTCGTGGGAATTAAACTTTTTTATTTTTTCACTATTTTTTTATAATTTTCTCTGAACAAGGACCAAAAAAGATGCAACCACAAAAATTAGCACCTACAACTAAGGTGGGATGTGGTCTACAGAAATATAGCACGTTCTCTTAAAAGCATGCAAAAACTTTGACAATTTTTTTCTTTATTTTTCTGATTTTTTTTGGCAATTTTGATGAAACCAAACAGGGCGAGCCAATCTGTTGGTGAGCGTGGGTAACAGTTGCAAGATGAACCTGTGCTGATAGAAGAATATGTGGAGCTATGGGTAGGCACACAATATGATAGCAAGGATTAGTAATTAACGAGTGCAAATTAGCGATTATTTAATCCGGATCCAAAGTACAAATCACAGCTGCTGGCTAAGACGTGTCGAGACGTAGCGCAACAAGGTGAAAACAAAGGACGATGGAAAGAACGCACAGAACAAGCAAATAACACGGATTTTTCCTTTTTCCTAAATTTTTTCCTGATTTTTCCAAAAGGCACCGGTGGGAATCAAACTTTTTTATTTTTTCACTATTTTTTTATAATTTTCTCTGAACAAGGATCAAAAAAGATGCAACCTCAAAAATTGGCACCAACAACTGAGGTGGGATGTGGTCTACAGAAATACAGCACGTTCTCTGAAAAGCGTGCAAAAACTTTGACAATTTTTTTCTTTATTTTCCTGAATTTTTTTGGCAATTTTGATAAAACTAAACAGGGCGAACCAATCTGTTGTTGAGCGTGTGTAACAGTTGCAAGATGAACCTGTGCTGATAGAAGAATATGTAGAGCCATGGGTAGGCACACAATATTACAGCAAGGATTAGCAATTAACGAGTGCAGATTAGCGATTGTTCAATCCGGATCCAAAGTACAAATCACAGCTGCTGGCTAAGACATGTCGAGACGTAGCGCAACAAGGTGAAAACAAAGGACGATGGAAAGAACGCACAGAACAAGCAAATAACACGGATTTTTCCTTTTTCCGGAATTTTTCCCTGATTTTTCCAAAAGGCACTCGTGGGAATTAAACTTTTTTATTTTTTCACTATTTTTTTATAATTTTCTCTGAACAAGGACCAAAAAAGATGCAACCACAAAAATTAGCACCTACAACTAAGGTGGGATGTGGTCTACAGAAATATAGCACGTTCTCTTAAAAGCATGCAAAAACTTTGACAATTTTTTTCTTTATTTTTCTGAATTTTTTTGGCAATTTTGATGAAACCAAACAGGGCGAGCCAATCTGTTGGTGAGCGTGGGTAACAGTTGCAAGATGAACCTGTGCTGATAGAAGAATATGTGGAGCTATGGGTAGGCACACAGTATGATAGCAAGTATTAGTAATTAACGAGTGCAAATTAGCGATTATTTAATCCGGATCCAAAGTACAAATCACAGCTGCTGGCTAAGACGTGTCGAGACGTAGCGCAACAAGGTGAAAACAAAGGACGATGGAAAGAACGCACAGAACAAGCAAATAACACGGATTTTTCCTTTTTCCTAAATTTTTTCCTGATTTTTCCAAAAGGCACCGGTGGGAATCAAACTTTTTTATTTTTTCACTATTTTTTTATAATTTTCTCTGAACAAGGATCAAAAAAGATGCAACCTCAAAAATTGGCACTAACAACTGAGGTGGGATGTGGTCTACAGAAATACAGCACGTTCTCTGAAAAGCGTGCAAAAACTTTGACAATTTTTTTCTTTATTTTCCTGAATTTTTTTGGCAATTTTGATAAAACTAAACAGGGCGAACCAATCTGTTGTTGAGCGTGGGTAACAGTTGCAAGATGAACCTGTGCTGATAGAAGAATATGTAGAGCTATGGGTAGGCACACAATATTACAACAAGGATTAGCAATTAACGAGTGCAGATTAGCGATTGTTCAATCCGGATCCAAAGTACAAATCACAGCTGCTGGCTAAGACATGTCGAGACGTAGCGCAACAAGGTGAGAACAAAGGATGATGGAAAGAACGCACAGAACAAGCAAATAACACGGATTTTTCCTTTTTCCGGAATTTTTCCCTGATTTTTCCAAAAGGCACTCGTGGGAATTAAACTTTTTTATTTTTTCACTATTTTTTTATAATTTTCTCTGAACAAGGACCAAAAAAGATGCAACCACAAAAATTAGCACCTACAACTAAGGTGGGATGTGGTCTACAGAAATATAGCACGTTCTCTTAAAAGCATGCAAAAACTTTGACAATTTTTTTCTTTATTTTTCTGAATTTTTTTGGCAATTTTGATGAAACCAAACAGGGCGAGCCAATCTGTTGGTGAGCGTGGGTAACAGTTGCAAGATGAACCTGTGCTGATAGAAGAATATGTGGAGCTATGGGTAGGCACACAATATGATAGCAAGGATTAGTAATTAACGAGTGCAAATTAGCGATTATTTAATCCGGATCCAAAGTACAAATCACAGCTGCTGGCTAAGACGTGTCGAGACGTAGCGCAACAAGGTGAAAACAAAGGACGATGGAAAGAACGCACAGAACAAGCAAATAACACGGATTTTTCCTTTTTCCTAAATTTTTTCCTGATTTTTCCAAAAGGCACCGGTGGGAATCAAACTTTTTTATTTTTTCACTATTTTTTTATAATTTTCTCTGAACAAGGATCAAAAAAGATGCAACCTCAAAAATTGGCACTAACAACTGAGGTGGGATGTGGTCTACAGAAATACAGCACGTTCTCTGAAAAGCGTGCAAAAACTTTGACAATTTTTTTCTTTATTTTCCTGAATTTTTTTGGCAATTTTGATAAAACTAAACAGGGCGAACCAATCTGTTGTTGAGCGTGGGTAACAGTTGCAAGATGAACCTGTGCTGATAGAAGAATATGTAGAGCTATGGGTAGGCACACAATATTACAACAAGGATTAGCAATTAACGAGTGCAGATTAGCGATTGTTCAATCCGGATCCAAAGTACAAATCACAGCTGCTGGCTAAGACATGTCGAGACGTAGCGCAACAAGGTGAGAACAAAGGATGATGGAAAGAACGCACAGAACAAGCAAATAACACGGATTTTTCCTTTTTCCGGAATTTTTCCCTGATTTTTCCAAAAGGCACTCGTGGGAATTAAACTTTTTTATTTTTTCACTATTTTTTTATAATTTTCTCTGAACAAGGACCAAAAAAGATGCAACCACAAAAATTAGCACCTACAACTAAGGTGGGATGTGGTCTACAGAAATATAGCACGTTCTCTTAAAAGCATGCAAAAACTTTGACAATTTTTTTCTTTATTTTTCTGAATTTTTTTGGCAATTTTGATGAAACCAAACAGGGCGAGCCAATCTGTTGGTGAGCGTGGGTAACAGTTGCAAGATGAACCTGTGCTGATAGAAGAATATGTGGAGCTATGGGTAGGCACACAATATGACCGCAAGGATTAGTAATTAACGAGTGCAAATTAGCGATTATTTAATCCGGATCCAAAGTACAAATCACAGCTGCTGGCTAAGACGTGTCGAGACGTAGCGCAACAAGGTGAAAACAAAGGACGATGGAAAGAACGCACAGAACAAGCAAATAACACGGATTTTTCCTTTTTTCTAAATTTTTTCCTGATTTTTCCAAAAGGCACCGGTGGGAATCAAACTTTTTTATTTTTTCACTATTTTTTTATAATTTTCTCTGAACAAGGATCAAAAAAGATGCAACCTCAAAAATTGGCACCAACAACTGAGGTGGGATGTGGTCTACAGAAATACAGCACGTTCTCTAAAAAGCGTGCAAAAACTTTGACAATTTTTTTCTTTATTTTCCTGAATTTTTTTGGCAATTTTGATAAAACTAAACAGGGCGAACCAATCTGTTGTTGAGCGTGGGTAACAGTTGCAAGATGAACCTGTGCTGATAGAAGAATATGTAGAGCTATGGGTAGGCACACAATATTACAACAAGGATTAGCAATTAACGAGTGCAGATTAGCGATTGTTCAATCCGGATCCAAAGTACAAATCACAGCTGCTGGCTAAGACATGTCGAGACGTAGCGCAACAAGGTGAGAACAAAGGATGATGGAAAGAACGCACAGAACAAGCAAATAACACGGATTTTTCCTTTTTCCGGAATTTTTCCTTGATTTTTCCAAAAGGCACTCGTGGGAATTAAACTTTTTTATTTTTTCACTATTTTTTTATAATTTTCTCTGAACAAGGACCAAAAAAGATGCAACCACAAAAATTAGCACCTACAACTAAGGTGGGATGTGGTCTACAGAAATATAGCACGTTCTCTTAAAAGCATGCAAAAACTTTGACAATTTTTTTCTTTATTTTTCTGAATTTTTTTTGGCAATTTTGATGAAACCAAACAGGGCGAGCCAATCTGTTGGTGAGCGTGGGTAACAGTTGCAAGATGAACCTGTGCTGATAGAAGAATATGTGGAGCTATGGGTAGGCACACAATATGACCGCAAGGATTAGTAATTAACGAGTGCAAATTAGCGATTATTTAATCCGGATCCAAAGTACAAATCACAGCTGCTGGCTAAGACGTGTCGAGACGTAGCGCAACAAGGTGAAAACAAAGGACGATGGAAAGAACGCACAGAACAAGCAAATAACACGGATTTTTCCTTTTTCCTAAATTTTTTCCTGATTTTTCCAAAAGGCACCGGTGGGAATCAAACTTTTTTATTTTTTCACTATTTTTTTATAATTTTCTCTGAACAAGGATCAAAAAAGATGCAACCTCAAAAATTGGCACCAACAACTGAGGTGGGATGTGGTCTACAGAAATACAGCACGTTCTCTGAAAAGCGTGCAAAAACTTTGACAATTTTTTTCTTTATTTTCCTGAATTTTTTTGGCAATTTTGATAAAACTAAACAGGGCGAACCAATCTGTTGTTGAGCGTGGGTAACAGTTGCAAGATGAACCTGTGCTGATAGAAGAATATGTAGAGCTATGGGTAGGCACACAATATTACAACAAGGATTAGCAATTAACGAGTGCAGATTAGCGATTGTTCAATCCGGATCCAAAGTACAAATCACAGCTGCTGGCTAAGACATGTCGAGACGTAGCGCAACAAGGTGAGAACAAAGGATGATGGAAAGAACGCACAGAACAAGCAAATAACACGGATTTTTCCTTTTTTCGGAATTTTTCCCTGATTTTTCCAAAAGGCACTCGTGGGAATTAAACTTTTTTATTTTTTCACTATTTTTTTATAATTTTCTCTGAACAAGGACCAAAAAAGATGCAACCACAAAAATTAGCACCTACAACTAAGGTGGGATGTGGTCTACAGAAATATAGCACGTTCTCTTAAAAGCATGCAAAAACTTTGACAATTTTTTTCTTTATTTTTCTGAATTTTTTTGGCAATTTTGATGAAACCAAACAGGGCGAGCCAATCTGTTGGTGAGCGTGGGTAACAGTTGCAAGATGAACCTGTGCTGATAGAAGAATATGTGGAGCTATGGGTAGGCACACAATATGACCGCATGGATTAGTAATTAACGAGTGCAAATTAGCGATTATTTAATCCGGATCCAAAGTACAAATCACAGCTGCTGGCTAAGACGTGTCGAGACGTAGCGCAACAAGGTGAAAACAAAGGACGATGGAAAGAACGCACAGAACAAGCAAATAACACGGATTTTTCCTTTTTCCTAAATTTTTTCCTGATTTTTCCAAAAGGCACCGGTGGGAATCAAACTTTTTTATTTTTTCACTATTTTTTTATAATTTTCTCTGAACAAGGATCAAAAAAGATGCAACCTCAAAAATTGGCACCAACAACTGAGGTGGGATGTGGTCTACAGAAATACAGCACGTTCTCTGAAAAGCGTGCAAAAACTTTGACAATTTTTTTCTTTATTTTCCTGAATTTTTTTGGCAATTTTGATAAAACTAAACAGGGCGAACCAATCTGTTGTTGAGCGTGGGTAACAGTTGCAAGATGAACCTGTGCTGATAGAAGAATATGTAGAGCTATGGGTAGGCACACAATATTACAACAAGGATTAGCAATTAACGAGTGCAGATTAGCGATTGTTCAATCCGGATCCAAAGTACAAATCACAGCTGCTGGCTAAGACATGTCGAGACGTAGCGCAACAAGGTGAGAACAAAGGATGATGGAAAGAACGCACAGAACAAGCAAATAACACGGATTTTTCCTTTTTCCGGAATTTTTCCCTGATTTTTCCAAAAGGCACTCGTGGGAATTAAACTTTTTTATTTTTTCACTATTTTTTTATAATTTTCTCTGAACAAGGACCAAAAAAGATGCAACCACAAAAATTAGCACCTACAACTAAGGTGGGATGTGGTCTACAGAAATATAGCACGTTCTCTTAAAAGCATGCAAAAACTTTGACAATTTTTTTCTTTATTTTTCTGAATTTTTTTGGCAATTTTGATGAAACCAAACAGGGCGAGCCAATCTGTTGGTGAGCGTGGGTAACAGTTGCAAGATGAACCTGTGCTGATAGAAGAATATGTGGAGCTATGGGTAGGCACACAGTATGATAGCAAGTATTAGTAATTAACGAGTGCAAATTAGCGATTATTTAATCCGGATCCAAAGTACAAATTACAGCTGCTGGCTAAGATGTGTCGAGACGTAGCGCAACAAGGTGAAAACAAAGGACGATGGAAAGAACGCACAGAACAAGCAAATAACACGGATTTTTCCTTTTTCCTAAATTTTTTCCTGATTTTTCCAAAAGGCACCGGTGGGAATCAAACTTTTTTATTTTTTCACTATTTTTTTATAATTTTCTCTGAACAAGGATCAAAAAAGATGCAACCTCAAAAATTGGCACCAACAACTGAGGTGGGATGTGGTCTACAGAAATACAGCACGTTCTCTGAAAAGCGTGCAAAAACTTTGACAATTTTTTTCTTTATTTTCCTGAATTTTTTTGGCAATTTTGATAAAACTAAACAGGGCGAACCAATCTGTTGTTGAGCGTGTGTAACAGTTGCAAGATGAACCTGTGCTGATAGAAGAATATGTAGAGCCATGGGTAGGCACACAATATTACAGCAAGGATTAGTAATTAACGAGTGCAGATTAGCGATTGTTCAATCCGGATCCAAAGTACAAATCACAGCTGCTGGCTAAGACATGTCGAGACGTAGCGCAACAAGGTAAAAACAAAGGACGATGGAAAGAACGCACAGAACAATCAAATAACATGGATTTTTCCTTTTTCCGGAATTTTTGCCTGATTTTTCCAAAAGGCACTAGTGGGAATTAAACTTTTTTATTTTTTCACTATTTTTTTATAATTTTCCCTGAACAAGGACCAAAAAAGACGCAACCACAAAAATTGGCACCTACAACTGAGGTGGGATGTGGTCTACAGAAATATAGCACGTTCTCTTAAAAGCATGCAAAAACTTTGACAATTTTTTTCTTTATTTTTCTGAATTTTTTTGGCAATTTTGATGAAACCAAACAGGGCGAGCCAATCTGTTGGTGAGCGTGGGTAACAGTTGCAAGATGAACCTGTGCTGATAGAAGAATATGTGGAGCTATGGGTAGGCACACAATATGACCGCAAGGATTAGTAATTAACGAGTGCAAACTAGCGATTATTTAATCCGGATCTAAAGTACAAATCACAGCTGCTGGCTAAGAAGTGTCGAGACATAGCGCAACAAGGTGAAAACAAAGGACGATGGAAAGAACGCACAGAACAATCAAATAACATGGATTTTTCCTTTTTCCTGAATTTTTGCCTGATTTTTCCAAAAGGCACTAATGGGAATTAAACTTTTTTATTTTTTCACTATTTTTTTAATTTTCCCTGAACAAGGACCAAAAAAGACGCAACCACAAAAATTGGCACCTACAACTGAGGTGGGATGTGGTCTACAGAAATATAGCACGTTCTCTAAAAAGCGTGCAAAATGTTTGACAATTTTTTTTTCTTTATTTTCCTAAATTTTTTTGGCAATTTTGATGAAACCAAACAGAGCGAACCAATCTGTTGGTGAGCGTGGGTAACAGTTGCAAGATGTGTGCAGATAGAAGAATATGTGGAGCGATGGGTAGGCACACAATATGATAGCAAGGATTAGTAATTAACGAGTGCAGATTAGCGATTGTTCAATCCGGATCCAAAGTACAAATCATAGCAGCTGGATAAGACGTGTCGAGACGTAGCGCAACAAGGAGAAAACTAAGGATGATGGAAAGAACGCACAGAACAAGCAAATAACACGGATTTTTCCTTTTTCCTAAATTTTTCCCTGATTTTTCGAAAAGGCACTGGTGGGAATCAAACTTTTTTATTTTTTCACTATTTTTGTATAATTTTCTCTGAACAAGGATCAAAAAGATGCAACCTCAAAAATTGGCACCAACAACTGAGGTGGGATGTGGTCTACAGAAATACAGCACGTTCTCTGAAAAGCGTGCAAAAACTTTGACAATTTTTTTCTTTATTTTTCTAAATTTTTTTGGCAATTTTGATGAAACTAAACAGGGTGAACCAATCTGTTGTTGAGCGTGGGTAACAGTTGCAAGATGAACCTGTGCTGATAGAAGAATATGTAGAGCCATGGGTAGGCACACAATATTACAGCAAGGATTAGTAATTAACGAGTGCAGATTAGCGATTGTTCAATCCGGATCCAAAGTACAAATCACAGCTGCTGGCTAAGACGTGTCGAGACGTAGCGCAACAAGGTGAAAACAAAGGACGATGGAAAGAACGCATAGAACAAGCAAATAACACGGATTTTTTTTCCTTAATTTTTCCCTGATTTTTTCAAAAGGCACTCGTGGGAATCAAACTTTTTTCTTTTTTTACTATTTTTTTATAATTTTTCCTGAACAAGAACCAAAAAACATGCAACCACAAAAATTGGCACCTACAACTGAGGTGGGATGTGGTCTACAGAAATATAGCACGTTCTCTGAAAAGCATGCAAAAAGTTTGACAATTTTTTTTCTTTATTTTCCTAAATTTTTTTGGCAATTTTGATGAAACCAAACAGGGCGAACCAATCTGTTGTTGAGCGTGGGTAACAGTTGCAAGATGAACCTGTGCAGATAGAAGAATATGTGGAGCGATGGGTAGGCACACAATATGACAGCAAGGATTAGTAATTAACGAGTGCAGATTAGCGATTGTTCAGTCCGGATCCAAAGTACAAATCACAGCTGCTGGCTAAGACGTGTCGAGACGTAGCGCAACAAGGTGAAAACAAAGAACGATGGAAAGAACGCACGGACCAAGCAAATAACACGAATTTTTCCTTTTTCCTAAATTTTTCCCTGATTTTTCCAAAAGGCACTGGTGGGAATCAAACTTTTTCATTTTTTCACTATTTTTTTTTATAATTTTCTCTGAAGAAGGATCAAAAAAGATGTAACCTCAAAAATTAGCACCAACAACTGAGGTGGGATGTGGTCTACAGAAATACAGGACGTTCTCTGAAAAGCGTGCAAAAACTTTGACAATTTTTTTCTTTATTTTCCTGAATTTTTTTGGCAATTTTAATGAAACTAAACAGGGCGAACCAATATGTTGTTGAGCGTGGGTAACAGTTGCAAGATGAATCTGTGCTGATAGAAGAATATGTGGAGCGATGGGTAGGCACACAATATGACAGCAAGGATTTGTAATTAACGAGTGCAGATTAGCGATTGTTCAATCCGGATCCAAAGTACAAATCACAGCTGCTGGCTAAGACATGTCGAGACGTAGTGCAACAAGGTGAAAACAAAGGACGATGGAAAGAACGCACAGAACAAGCAAATAACACGGATTTTTTCTTTTTCCAGAATTTTTCCCTGATTTTTCTAAAAGACACTCGTGGGAATTAAACTTTTTTTATTTTTTCACTATTTTTTATAATTTTCTCTGAACAACGACCAAAAAAGATGCAACCACAAAAATTGGCACCTACAACTAAGGTGGGATGTGGTCTACAGAAATATAGCATGTTCTCTTAAAAGCATGCAAAAACTTTGACAATTTTTTTTCTTTATTTTTCTGAATTTTTTTGGCAATTTTGATGAAACCAAACAGGGCGAGCCAATCTGTTGGTGAGCGTGGGTAACAGTTGCAAGATGAACCTGTACTGATAGAAGAATATGTGGAGCTATGGGTAGGCACACAATATGATAGTAAGGATTAGTAATTAACGAGTGCAAATTAGCGATTGTTTAATCCGGATCCAAAGTACAAATCACAGCTGCTGGCTAAGACATGTCGAGACGTAGCGCAACAAGGTGAAAACAAAGGACGATGGAAAGAACGCACAGAACAATCAAATAACACAGATTTTTCTTTTTTCCTGAATTTTTCCCAGATTTTTTCAAAAGGCACTCGTGGGAATCAAACTTTTTTCTTTTTTTACTATTTTTTTATAATTTTTCCTGAACAAGGACCAAAAAAGATGCAACCACAAAAATTGGCACCTACAACTGAGGTGGGATGTGGTCTACAGAAATATAGCACGTTCTCTAAAAAGCGTGCAAAAAGTTTGACAATTTTTTTTCTTTATTTTCCAAAATTTTTTTGGCAATTTTGATGAAACCAAACAGGGCGAACCAATCTGTTGTTGAGCGTGGGTAACAGTTGCAAGATGAACCTGTGCAGATAGAAGAATATGTGGAGCGATGGGTAGGCACACAATATGACAGCAAGGATTAGTAATTAACGAGTGCAGATTAGCGATTGTTCAGTCCGGATCCAAAGTACAAATCACAGCTGCTGGCTAAGACGTGTCGAGACGTAGCGCAACAAGGTGAAAATAAAGGACGATGGAAAGAACGCATGGACCAAGCAAATAACACGAATTTTTCCTTTTTCCTAAATTTTTCCCTGATTTTTCCAAAAGGCACAGGTGGGAATCAAACTTTTTTTATTTTTTCACTATTTTTTTTTATAATTTTCTCTGAACAAGGATCAAAAAAGATGCAACCTCAAAAATTGGCACCAACAACTGAGGTGGGATGTGGTCTACAGAAATACAGGATGTTCTCTGAAAAGCGTGCAAAAACTTTGACAATTTTTTTTCTTTATTTTCCTGAATTTTTTTGGCAATTTTGATGAAACTAAACCGGGCGAACCAATCTGTTGTTGAGCGTGGGTAACAGTTGCAAGATGAACCTGTGCTGATAGAAGAATATGTAGAGCTATGGGTAGGCACACAATATTACAGCAAGGATTAGCAATTAACGAGTGCAGATTAGCGATTGTTCAATCCGGATCCAAAGTACAAATCACAGCTGCTGGCTAAGACATGTCGAGACGTAGTGCAACAAGGTGAAAACAAAGGACGATGAAAAGAACACACAGAACAAGCAAATAACACGGATTTTTTCTTTTTCCAGAATTTTTCCCTGATTTTTCTAAAAGGCACTCGTGGGAATTAAACTTTTTTATTTTTTCACTATTTTTTATAATTTTCTCTGAACAACGACCAAAAAAGATGCAACCACAAAAATTAGCACCTACAACTAAGGTGGGATGTGGTCTACAGAAATATAGCATGTTCTCTTAAAAGCATGCAAAAACTTTGACAATTTTTTTTCTCTTTATTTTTCTGAATTTTTTTGGCAATTTTAATGAAACCAAACAGGGCGAGCCAATCTGTTGGTGAGCGTGGGTAACAGTTACAAGATGAACCTGTACTGATAGAAGAATATGTGGAGCTATGGGTAGGCACACAATATGATAGTAAGGATTAGTAATTAACGAGTGCAAATTAGCGATTGTTTAATCCGGATCCAAAGTACAAATCACAGCTGCTGGCTAAGACATGTCGAGACGTAGCGCAACAAGGTGAAAACAAAGGACGATGGAAAGAACGCACAGAACAATCAAATAACACGGATTTTTCTTTTTTCCTGAATTTTTCCCAGATTTTTTCAAAAGGCACTCGTGAGAATCAAACTTTTTTCTTTTTTTACTATTTTTTTATAATTTTTCCTGAACAAGGACCAAAAAAGATGCAACCACAAAAATTGGCACCTACAACTGAGGTGGGATGTGGTCTACAGAAATATAGCACGTTCTCTAAAAAGCGTGCAAAAAGTTTGACAATTTTTTTTCTTTATTTTCCTAAATTTTTTTGGCAATTTTGATGAAACCAAACAGGGCGAACCAATCTGTTGTTGAGCGTGGGTAACAGTTGCAAGATGAACCTGTGCAGGTAGAAGAATATGTGGAGCGATGGGTAGGCACACAATATGACAGCAAGGATTAGTAATTAACGAGTGCAGATTAGCGATTGTTCAGTCCGGATCCAAAGTACAAATCACAGCTGCTGGCTAAGACGTGTCGAGACGTAGCGCAACAAGGTGGAAATAAAGGACGATGGAAAGAACGCACGGACCAAGCAAATAACACGAATTTTTTCTTTTTTCTAAATTTTTCCCTGATTTTTCCAAAAGGCACAGGTGGGAATCAAACTTTTTTTATTTTTTCACTATTTTTTTATAATTTTCTCTGAACAAGGATCAAAAAAGATGCAACCTCAAAAATTGGCACCAACAACTGAGGTGGGATGTGGTCTACAGAAATACAGGATGTTCTCTGAAAAGCGTGCAAAAACTTTGACAATTTTTTTTCTTTATTTTCCTAAATTTTTTTGGCAATTTTGATGAAACTAAACAGGGCGAACCAATCTGTTGTTGAGCGTGGGTAACAGTTGCAAGATGAACCTGTGCTGATAGAAGAATATGTAGAGCTATGGGTAGGCACACAATATTACAGCAAGGATTAGCAATTAACGAGTGCAGATTAGCGATTGTTCAATCCGGATCCAAAGTACAAATCACAGCTGCTGGCTAAGACATGTCGAGACGTAGTGCAACAAGGTGAAAACAAAGGACGATGAAAAGAACGCACAGAACAAGCAAATAACACGGATTTTTTCTTTTTCCAGAATTTTTCCCTGATTTTTCTAAAAGGCACTCGTGGGAATTAAACTTTTTTATTTTTTCACTATTTTTTATAGTTTTCTCTGAACAACGACCAAAAAAGATGCAACCACAAAAATTAGCACCTACAACTAAGGTGGGATGTGGTCTACAGAAATATAGCATGTTCTCTTAAAAGCATGCAAAAACTTTGACAATTTTTTTTCTTTATTTTTCTGAATTTTTTTGGCAATTTTGATGAAACCAAACAGGGCGAGCCAATCTGTTGGTGAGCGTGGGTAACAGTTGCAAGATGAACCTGTGCTGATAGAAGAATATGTGGAGCGATGGGTAGGCACACAATATGAGAGCAAGGATTAGTAATTAACGAGTGCAAATTAGCGATTGTTCAATCCGGATCCAAAGTACAAATCACAGCTGCTGGCTAAGACGTGTCGAGACGTAGCGCAACAAGGTGAAAACAAAGGACGATGGAAAGAACGCACAGAACAAGCAAATAACACGGTTTTTTCCTTTTTCCTAAATTTTTCCCTGATTTTTCCAAAAGGCACCGGTGGGAATCAAACTTTTTTATTTTTTCACTATTTTTTTATAATTTTCTCTGAACAAGGACCAAAAAAGATGCAATCACAATAATTGGCACCTAAAACTGAGGTGGGATGTGGTCTACAGAAATACAGCATTCTCTGAAAAGCATGCAAAAACTTTGATAATTTTTTTTCTTTATTTTCCTGAATTTTTTTGGCAATTTTGATGAAACTAAACAGGGCGAACCAATCTCTTGTTGAGCGTGGGTAACAGTTGCAAGATGAACCTGTGCTGATAGAAGAATATGTAGAGCTATGGGTAGGCACACAATATTACAGCAAGGATTAGCAAATAATGAGTGCAGATTAGCGATTGTTCAATCCGGATCCAAAGTACAAATCACAGCTGTTGGCTAAGACATGTCGAGACGTAGCGCAACAAGGTGAAAACAAAGGACGATGGAAAGAACGCACAGAACAAGCAAATAACACGGATTTTTCCTTTTTCCAGAATTTTTCCATGATTTTTCCAAAAGGCACTCGTGGGAATTAAACTTTTTTATTTTTTCACTATTTTTTATAATTTTCTCTAAACAAGGACCAAAAAAGATGCAACCACAAAAATTAGCACCTACAACTAAGGTGGGATGTGGTCTACAGAAATATAGCACGTTCTCTGAAATGCATGCAAAGACTTTGACAATTTTTTTTCTTTATTTTTCTGAATTTTTTTGGTAATTTTGATGAAACCAAACAGGGCGAACCAATCTATTGGTGAGCGTGGGTAACAGTTGCAAGATGAACCTGTGCTGATAGAAGAATATGTGGAGCTATGGGTAGGCACACAATATGATAGTAAGGATTAGTAATTAACGAGTTTAAATTAGCGATTGTTTAATCCGGATCCAAAGTACAAATCACAGCTGCTGGCTAAGACGGTCGAGACGTAGCGCAACAAGGTGAAAACAATGGACGATAGAAAGAACGCACAGAACAAGCAAATAACATAGATTTTTCCTTTTTCCTGAATTTTTCTCTGATTTTTCCAAAAGCCACTAGTGGGAATTAAACTTTTTTATTTTTTCACTATTTTTTATAATTTTCCCTAAACAAGGACCAAAAAAGACGCAACCACAAAAATTGGCACCAACCATTGAGGTGGGATGTGGTCTACAGAAATATAGCACGTTCTCTGAAAAGCGTGCAAAAACTTTAACACGGCGAACCAATCTGTTATTGAGCGTGGGTAACAGTTGCAAGATGAACCTATGCTGATAGAAGAATATGTGGAGCGATGGGTAGGCACACAATATGACCGCAAGGATTAGTAATTAACGAGTGCAGATTAGCGATTGTTCAATCCGGATCCAAAGTACAAATCACAGCTGCTGGCTAAGACGTGTCGAGACGTAGCGCAACAAGGTGAAAACAAAGGACGATGGAAAGAACGCACAGAATAAGCAAATAACATGGATTTTTCTTTTTTCCTAAATTTTTCCCTGATTTTTTCAAAAGGCACTGGTAGGAATCAAACTTTTTTTAATTTTTCACAATTTTTTTATAATTTTCTTTGAACAAGGATAAAAAAAGATGCAACCTCAAAAATTGGCACCTACAACTGAGGTGGGATGTGGTCTATAGAAATACAACACGTTCTCTGAAAAGCGTGCAAAAACTTTAACAATTTTTTTTCTTTATTTTCCTGAATTTTTTTAGCAATTTTGATGAAACCAAACAGGGCGAACCAATCTATTGTTGAGCGTAGGTAACAGTTGCAAGATGAACCTATGCTGATAGAAGAATATGTGGAGCGATGGGTGGGCACACAATATGATAGTAAGGATTAGTAATTAACGAGTGCAGATTAGCGATTGTTCAATCTGGATCCAAAGTACAAATTACAGCTGCTGGCTAAGACGTGTCGAGACGTAGCGCAACAAGGTGAAAACAAAGGACGATGGAAAAAACGCACAGAACAAGCAAATAACACGGATTTTTCTTTTTTCCTGAATTTTTCCCTGATTTTTCCAAAAGGCACTGGTGGGAATCAAACTTTTTTATTTTTTCACTATTTATTTATAATTTTCTCTGAACAAGGACCAAAAAAGATGCAACCACAAAAATTGGCACCTACAACTGAGGTGGGATGTGGTCTACAAAAATACAGCATAATCTCTGAAAAGCGTGCAAAAACTTTGACAATTTTTTTTCTTTATTTTCCTGAATTTTTTTGGCAATTTTGATGAAACTAAACAGGGTGAACCAATCTGTTGTTGAGCGTGGGTAACAGTTGCAAGATGAACCTGTGCTGATAGAAGAATATGTGGAGCTATGGGAAGGCACACAATATGACAGCAAGGATTAGCAATTAACGAGTGCAGATTATTTCAATCCGGATCCAAAGTACAAATCACACCTGCTGGCTAAGACGTGTCAAGACGTAGCGCAACAAGGTGAAAACAAAGGACGATGGAAAGAACGCACAGAACAAGCAAATAACATGGATTTTTCCTTTGTCCCGAATTTTCCCCTGATTTTTCCAAAAGGCACTGGTAGGAATCAAACTTTTTTTAATTTTTCACAATTTTTTATTATTTTCTCTCAACTAGGATAAAAAAAGATGCAACCACAAAAATTAGCACCTACAACTGAGGTGGGATGTGGTCCATATAAATACAGCACGTTCTCCGAAAAGCGTGCAAAAACTTTGACAATTTTTTTTTCTTTATTTTCTTGAATTTTTTTGGCAATTTTGATGAAACCAAACAGGGCGAAGCAATCTATTGTTGAGCGTGGGTAACAGTTGCAAGATGAGCCTGTGCTGATAGAAGAATATGTGGAGCTATGGGTAGGCACATAATATGACAGCAACGATTAGCAATTAACGAGTGCAGATTAGCGATTGTTCAATCCGGATCCAAAGTACAAATCACAGCTGCTGGCTAAGACGTGTCGAGACGTAGCGCAACAAGGTGAAAACAAAGGACGCCGGAAAGAACGCACAGAACAAGCAAATAACACGGATTTTTCCTTTGTCCTGAATTTTTCCCTGATTTTTCCAAAAGGCACTGGTAGGAATCAAATTTTTTTATTTTTTCACTATTTTTTTATAATTTTCTTTGAACAAGGATAAAGAAAGATGCAACCACAAAAATTGGCACCTACAACTGAGGTGGGATGTGGTCTATAGAAATACAGCACGTTCTCTGAAAAGCGTGCAAAAAGTTTGACAATTTTTTTTCTTTATTTTCCTAAATTTTTTTGGCAATTTTGTTGAAACCAAACAGGGCGAACCAATCTGTTGTTGAGCGTGGGTAATAGTTGCAAGATGAACCTGTGCTGATAGAAGAATATGTGGAGCTATGGGTAGGCACACAATATGACAGCAAGGATTATAAATTAACGAGTGCAGATTAGCGATTGTTCAATCCGCATCCAAAGTACAAATCACAGCTGCTGGCTAAGACGTGTTGAGACGTAGCGCAACAAGGCGAAAACAAAGGACGATGGAAAGAACGCACCGAACAAGCAAATAACACGGATTTTTCCTTTTTCCTGAATTTTTCCATGATTTTTCCAAAAGGCACCGGTGGGAATCAAACTTTTTTATTTTTTCACTATTTTTTCATTATTTTCCCTGAACAAGGATCAAAAAAGATGCAACCACAAAAATTGGCACCTACAACTGAGGTGGGATGTGATCTACAGAAATACAGCACGTTCTCTGAAAAGCGTGCAAAAACTTTGACAATTTTTTTCTTTATTTTGTTGAATTTTTTTTGCAATTTTGATGAAACCAAACAAGGCGAACCAATCTGTTGTTGAGCGTGGGTAACAGTTGCAAGATGAGCCTGTACTGATAGAAGAATATGTGGAGCGATGGGTAGGCACACAATATGACAGCAAGGATTTCTAATTAACGAGTGCAGATTAGCGATTGTTCAATGCGGATCCAAAGTACAAATCACAGCTGCTGGCTAAGACGTGTCGAGACGTAGCGCAACAAGGTGAAAACAAAGGACGATGGAAAGAACGCACAGAACAAGCAAATAACACGGATTTTTTTTTCCTGAATTTTTCCCTGATTTTTCCAAAAGGCACTGGTGGGAATCAAACTTTTTTATTTTTTCACTATTTTTTTTTATAATTTTCTCTGAACAAGGACCATAAAAGATGCAACCACAAAAATTGGCACCCACAACTGAGGTGGGATGTGGTCTACAGAAATACTGCACATTCTCTGAAAAGCGTGCAAAAACTTTGACAATTTTTTTTCTTTATTTTCCTGAATTTTTTTGGCAATTTTGATGAAACCAAACAGGGCGAACCAATTTGTTGTTGAGCGTGCGTAACAGTTGCAAGATGAACCTGTGCTGATAGAAGAATATATGGAGCTATGGGTAGGCACACAAGCAAGGATTAGCAATTAACGAGCGCAGATTAGTGGTTGGTCAATCCGGATCCAAAGTACAAATCACAGCTGCTGGCTAAGACGTGTCGAGACATAGCGCAACAAGGTGAAAACAAAGGACGATGTAAAGAACGCACAGAACAAGCAAATAACACGGATTTTTCCTTTTTCCAAAATTTTTCCGTGATTTTTCCAAAAGGCACTAGTGGGAATCAAACTTTTTTATTTTTTCACTAGTTTTTTTATAATTTTCTCTGAACAAGGATAAAAAAGGTGCAACCACAAAAATTGGCACCTACAACTGAGGTGTGATGTGGTCTACAGAAATACAGCACGTTCTCCGAAAAGCGTGCAAAAACAATGACAATTTTTTTCTTTATTTTCCTAAATTTTTTTGGCAATTTTGATGAAACCAAACAGGACGAACCAATCTGTTGTTGAGCGTAGGTAACAGTTGCAAGATGAACCTATGCTGATAGAAGAATATATGGAGCGATGGGTAGGCACACAATATGACAGCAAGGATTAGTAATTAACGAGTGCATATTAGCGATTGTTCAATCCGGATCCAAAGTACAAATCACAGCTACTGGCTAAGACGTGTCGAGACGTAGCGTAACAAGGGGAAAACAAAGGACGATGGAAAGAACGCATAGAACAAGCAAATAACACGGATTTTTTCTTTTTTCCTAAATTTTTCCCAGATTTTTCCAAAAGGCACTCGTGGGAATCAAACTTTTTTATTTTTTTACTATTTTTTATAATTTTTCCTGAACAAGGACCAAAAAAGATGCAACCACAAAAATTGGCACCTACAACTGAGGTGGGATGTGGTCTACAGAAATACAGCACATTCTCTGAAAAGCGTGCAAAAACTTTAACAATTTTTTTTCTTTATTTTCCTGAATTTTTTGGCAATTTTGATGAAACCAAACAGGACAAACCAATCTGTAGTTGAGCGTGGGTAACAGTTGCAAGATGAACCTGTGCTGATAGAAGAATATGTGGAGCGATGGGTAGGCACACAATATGACAGCAAGGATTAGTAATTAACGAGTGCAGATTAGCGATTGTTCAATCCGGATCCGAAGTACAAATCACAACAGCTGGCTAAGGCGTGTCGAGACGTAGCGCAACAAGGTGAACATAAAGGACGATGGAAAGAACGCACAGAACAAGCTAATAACACAGATTTTTCCTTTTTCCAGAATTTTTCCCTGATTTTTATAAAAGGCACCGGTGGGAATCAAACTTTTTTATTTTTTCGCTATTTTTTTATTATTTTCTCTGAACAAGGATCAAAAAAGATGCAACCACAAAAATTGGCACCTACAACTGAGGTGGGATGTGGTCTACAGAAATACAGCACGTTCTCTGAAAAGCGTGCAAAAACTTTGACAAATTTTTTCTTTATTTTCCTGAATTTTTTTGGCAATTTTAATGAAACTAAACAGGGCGAACCAATCTGTTGTTGAGCGTGGGTAACAGTTGCAAGATGAACCTGTGCTGATAGAAGAATATGTAGAGCTATGGGTAGGCACACAATATTACAGCAAGGATTAGCAATTAACGAGTACAGATTAGCGATTGTTCAATCCGTATCCAAAGTACAAATCACAGCTGCTGACTAAGACGTGTCGAGACGTAGCGCAACAAGGTGAAAACAAAGGACGATGGAAAGAACGCACAGAACAAGCAAATAACACGGATTTTTCCTTTTTCCTGAATTTTTCCCTGATTTCTCCAAAAGGCTCGGGTGGGAATCAAACTTTTTTATTTTTCACTATTTTTTTTATTACTTTCTCTCAACAAGGATGAAAAAAGATGCAACCACAAAAATTGGCACCTACAACTGAGGTGGGATGTGGTCTATAGAAATACAGCACGTTCTCTGAAAAGCGTGCAAAAATTTTGACAATTTTTTTTCTTTATTTTCCTGAATTTTTTTGGCAATTTTGATGAAACCAAACAGGGCGAACCAATCTGTTGTTGAGCGTGGGTAACAGTTGCAAGATGAACCTGTGTTAATAGAAGAATATGTGGAGCGATGGGTAGGCACACAATATGACAGCAAAGATTAGCAATTAACCAGTGCAGATTAGCGATTGTTCAATCCGGATCCAATGTACAAATCACTGCTGCTGGCTAATACGTGTCGAGACGTAGCGCAACAAGGTGAAAACAAAGGACGATGGAAAGAACGCACAGAACAAGCAAATAACACAGATTTTTCTTTTTTCCAGAATTTTTCCCTGATTTTTATAAAAGGCACCGGTGGAAATTAAACTTTTTTATTTTTTCAGTATTTTTTTTATAATTTTCCCTGAACAAGGACCAAAAAATACGCAACCACAAAAATTGGCACCTACAACTAAGGTGGGATGTGGTCCATAGAAATATAGCACGTTCTCTGAAAAGCGTGCAAAAACTTTAATAATTTTTTTCTTTATTTTTCTGAATTTTTTTGGCAATTTTGATGAAACCAAACAGGGCGAACCAATCTGTTGTTGAGCGTGGGTAACAGTTGCAAGATGAACCTGTGCTGATAGAAGAATATGTGGAGCGATGGGTAGGCACACAATATGACAGCAAGGATTAGTAATTAACGAGTGCAGATTAGCGATTGTTCAATCCGGATCCAAAGTACAAATCATAGCTGCTGGCTAAGACGTGTCGAGACGTAGCGCAACAAGGTGAAAACAAAGACGATGGAAAGAACGCACAGAACAAGCAAATAACATTGATTTTTCCTTTTTCCTGAATTTTTCCCTGATTTTTCTAAAAGGCACGGGTGGGAATCAAACTTTTTTATTTTTTCACTATTTTTTTATTATTTTCTCTGAACAAGGATAAAAAAGATGCAACCACAAAAATTGGCACCTACAACTGAGGTGGGATGTGGTCTACAGAAATACAGCACGTTCTCTGAAAAGCGTGCAAAAACTTTGACAATTTTTTTCTTTATTTTCCTGAATTTTTTGGCAATTTTGATGAAACTAAACAGGGCGAACCAATCTGTTGTTGAGCGTGGGTAACAGTTGTAGGATGAACCTGTGCTGATAGAAAAATATGTAGAGCTATGGGTAGGCACACATTATTACAGCAAGGATTAGTAATTAACGAGTGCAGATTACCGATTCTTCAATCCGGATCCAAAGTACAAATCACAGCTGCTGGCTAAGACGTGTCGAGACGTAGCGCAACAAGGTGAAAACAAAGAACGATGGAAAGAACGCACAGAACAAGCAAATAACACGGATTTTTCTTTTTTCCTAAATTTTTCCCTGATTTTTTCAAAAGGCAGTCGTGGGAATCAAACTTTTTTATTTTTTTACTATTTTTTTATAATTTTTCCTGAACAAGGACCAAAAAAGATGCAACCACAAAAATTGGCACCTACAACTGAGGTGGGATGTGGTCTATAGAAATATAGCACATTCTCTGAAAAGCGTGCAAAAACTTTAACAATTTTTTTTCTTTATTTTCCTGAATTTTTTTGGCAATTTTGATGAAACCAAACAGGACAAACCAATCTGTTGTTGAGCGTGGGTAACAGTTGCAAGATGAACCTGTGTTGATAGAAGAATATGTGGAGCGATGGCTAGGCACACAATATGACAGCAAGGATTAGTAATTAACGAGTGCAGATTAGCGATTGTTCAATCCGGATCCGAAGTACAAATCACAGCTGCTGGCTAAGGCGTGTCGAGACGTAGCGCAACAAGATGAAAATAAAGGACGATGGAAAGAACGCACATAACAAGCAAATAACACTGATTTTTCCTTTTTCCTGAATTTTTCCCTGATTTTTATAAAAGGCACCGGTGGGAATCAAACTTTTTTATTTTTTCATTATTTTTTTATTATTTTCTCTGAACAAGGATAAAAAAAGATGCAACCACAAAAATTGACACCTACAACTGAGGTGGGATGTGGTCTACAGAAATACAGCACGTTCTCTGAAAAGCGTGTAAAAACTTTGACAATTTTTTTCTTTATTTTCCTGAATTTTTTTGGCAATTTTAATGAAACTAAACAGGGCGAACCAATCTGTTGTTGAGCCTGGGTAACAGTTGCAAGACGAACCTGTGCTGATAGAAGAATATGTAGAGCTATGGGTAGACACACAATATTACAGCAAGGATTAGCAATTAACGAGTGTAGATTAGCGATTGTTCAATCCGGATCCAAAGTACAAATCACAGCTGCTGGCTAAGACGTGTCGAGACGTAGCGCAACAAGGTGAAAACAAAGGACGATGGAAAGAAAGCACAGAACAAGCAAATAACACGGATTTTTCCTTTTTCCTAAATTTTTCCCTGATTTTTCCAAAAGGCACGGGTGGGAATCAAACTTTTTTATTTTTCACTATTTTTTTATTATTTTCTCTCAACAAGGATAAAAAAAGATGCAACCATAAAAATTGGCACCTACAACTGAGGTGGGATGTGGTCTATAGAAATACAACACGTTCTCTGAAAAGCATGCAAAAACTTTGACAATTTTTTTTCTTTATTTTCCTGAATTTTTTTGGCAATTTTGATGAAACCAAACAGGGCGAACCAATCTGTTATTGAGCGTGGGTAACAGTTGCAAGATGAACCTGTGCTGATAGAGAATATGTGGAGCTGTGGGTAGGCACACAATATGACAGTAAGGATTAGCAATTAACGACGGCAGATTAGCGATTGTTCAATCCGGATCCAATGTACAAATCACAGCTGCTGGCTAAGACGTGTCGAGACGTAGCGCAACAAGGTGAAAATAAAGGACGATAGAAAGAACGCACAGAACAAGCAAATAACACAGATTTTTCTTTTTTCCTAAATTTTTCCCTGATTTTTCACTATTTTTTATAATTTTCCCTGAACAACGACCAAAAAAGGCACAACCACAAAAATTGGCACCTACAACTGAGGTGGGATGTGGTCTACAGAAATATAGCACGTTCTCTGAAAAGCTTGCAAAAACTTTGACATTTTTTTTCTTTATTTTCCTGAATTTTTTTTGGCAATTTTGATAAAACCAAACAGAGCGAACTAATCTGTTGTTCAGCGTAGGTAACAGTTGCAAGATGAACCTGTGCTGATAGAAGAATATGTGGAGCGATGGTTAGGCACACAATATGACAGCAAGGATTAGTAATTAACGAGTGCAGATTAGCGATTGTTCAATCCGGATCCAAAGTACAAATCACAGCTGCAGGCTAAGACATGTCGAGACGTAGCGCAACAAGGTGAAAACAAAGGACGATGGAAAGAACGCACAGAACAAGCAAATAACACTGATTTTTCCTTTTTCCTGAATTTTTCCCTGATTTTTATAAAAGGCACCGGTGGGAATCAAACTTTTTATTTTTTCACTATTTTTTTATTATTTTCTCTGAACAAGGATCAAAAAAGATGCAACCATAAAAATTGGCACCTACAACTGAGGTGGGATGTGGTCTACAGAAATACAGCACGTTCTCTGAAAAGCGTGCAAAAACTTTGACAATTTTTTCTTTATTTTCCTGAATTTTTTAGCAATTTTGATGAAACTAAACAGGGCGAACCAATCTGTTGTTGAGCGTGGGTAATAGTTGTAGGATGAACCTGTGCTGATAGAAAAATATGTAGAGCTATGGGTAGGCACACATTATTACAGCAAGGATTAGCAATTAACGAGTGCAGATTACCGATTCTTCAATCCGGATCCAAAGTACAAATCACAGCTGCTGGCTAAGACGTGTCGAGACGTAGCGCAACAAGGTGAAAACAAAGGACGATGGAAAGAACGCACAGAACAAGCAAATAACACGGATTTTTCTTTTTTCCTAAATTTTTCCCTGATTTTTCCAAAAGGCAGTCGTGGGAATCAAACTTTTTTTATTTTTTTACTATTTTTTATAATTTTTCCTGAACAAGGACCAAAAAAGACGCAACCACAAAAATTGGCACCTACAACTGAGGTGGGATGTGGTCTATAGAAATATAGCACGTTCTCTCAAAAGCGTGCAAAAACTTTAACAATTTTTTTTCTTTATTTTTCTGAATTTTTTTGGCAATTTTGATGAAACCAAACAGGGCGAACCAATCTGTTGTTGAGCGTGGGTAACAGTTGCAAGATGAACCTGTGCTGATAGAAGAACATGTGGAGCGATGGGTAGGCACACAATATGACAGCAAGGATTAGTAATTAACGAGTGCAGATTGGCGATTGTTCAATCCGAATCCAAAGTACAAATCACAGCTGCTGGCTAAGATGTGTCGAGACGTAGCGCAACAAGGTGAAAACAAAGGACGATGGAAAGAACGCACAGAACAAGCAAATAACACTGATTTTTCCTTTTTCCTGAATTTTTCCCTGATTTTTCTAAAAGGCACGGGTGGGAATCAAACTTTTTTATTTTTTCACTATTTTTTTATTATTTTCTCTGAACAAGGATCAAAAAAGATGCAACCACAAAAATTGGCACCTACAACTGAGGTGGGATGTGGTCTACAGAAATACAGCACGTTCTCTGAAAAGCGTGCAAAAACTTTGACAATTTTTTCTTTATTTTCCTGAATTTTTTTGGCAATTTTGATGAAACTAAACAGGGCGAACCAATCTGTTGTTGAGCGTGGGTAATAGTTGTAGGATGAACCTGTGCTGATAGAAAAATATGTAGAGCTATGTGTAGGCACACAATATTACAGCAAGGATTAGCAATTAACGAGTGCAGATTACCGATTGTTCAATCCGGATCCAAAGTACAAATCACAGCTGCTGGCTAAGACGTGTCGAGACGTAGCGCAACAAGGTGAAAACAAAGGACGATGGAAAGAACGCACAGAACAAGCAAATAACACGGATTTTTCTTTTTTCCTAAATTTTTCCCTGATTTTTCCAAAAGGCAGTCGTGGGAATCAAACTTTTTTTATTTTTTTACTATTTTTTATAATTTTTCCTGAACAAGGACCAAAAAAGACGCAACCACAAAAATTGGCACCTACAACTGAGGTGGGATGTGGTCTATAGAAATATAGCACGTTCTCTCAAAAGCGTGCAAAAACTTTAACAATTTTTTTTCTTTATTTTTCTGAATTTTTTTGGGAATTTTGATGAAACCAAACAGGGCGAACCAATCTGTTGTTGAGCGTGGGTAACAGTTGCAAGATGAACCTGTGCTGATAGAAGAACATGTGGAGCGATGGGTAGGCACACAATATGACAGCAAGGATTAGTAATTAACGAGTGCAGATTGGCGATTGTTCAATCCGAATCTAAAGTACAAATCACAGCTGCTGGCTAAGATGTGTCGAGACGTAGCGCAACAAGGTGAAAACAAAGGACGATGGAAAGAACGCACAGAACAAGCAAATAACACTGATTTTTCCTTTTTCCTGAATTTTTCCCTGATTTTTCTAAAAGGCACGGGTGGGAATCAAACTTTTTTATTTTTTCACTATTTTTTTATTATTTTCTCTGAACAAGGATCAAAAAAGATTCAACCACAAAAATTGGCACCTACAACTGAGGTGGGATATGGTCTACAGAAATACAGCACGTTCTCTGAAAAGCGTGCAAAAACTTTGACAATTTTTTTCTTTATTTTCCTGAATTTTTTTGGCAATTTTGATGAAACTAAACAGGGCGAACCAATCTGTTGTTGAGCGTGGGTAACAGTTGTAGGATGAACCTGTGCTGATAGAAAAATATGTAGAGCTATGTGTAGGCACACAATATTACAGCAAGGATTAGCAATTAACGAGTGCAGATTACCGATTGTTCAATCCGGATCCAAAGTACAAATCAAAGCTACTGGCTAAGACGTGTCGAGACGTAGCGCAACAAGGTGAAAACAAAGGACGATGGAAAGAACGCACAGAACAAGCAAATAACACAGATTTTTCTTTTTTCCTGAATTTTTCCCTGATTTTTCCAAAAGGCACTCGTGGGAATTAAACTTTTTTATTTTTTTTACTATTTTTTTTATAATTTTCCCTGAACAAGGACCAAAAAAGACGCAACCACAAAAATTGGCACCTACAAATGAGGTGGGATGTGGTCTACAGAAATATAGCACGTTCTCTGAAAAGCGTGCAAAAACTTTAACAAGATTTTTTCTTTATTTTCCTGATTTTTTTTGGGAATTTTGATAAAACCAAACAGGGCGAACTAATCTGTTGTTGAGCGTGGGTAACTGTTGCAAGATGAACCTGTGCTGACAGAAGAATATGTGGAGCGATGGGTAGGCACACAATATGAAAGCAAGGATTAGTAATTAACAAGTGCAGATTAGCGATTGTTCAATCCGGATCTAAAGTACAAATCACAGCTGCTGGCTAAGATGTGTCGGGACGTAGCGCAACAAGGTAAAAACAAAAGACGATGGAAAGAACGCACAGAATAAGAAAATAACACGGATTTTTCTTTTTTCCTAAATTTTTTCCTGATTTTTCCAAAAGGCACTCGTGGGAATCAAACTTTTTTATTTTTTTACTATTTTTTTTAATAATTTTTCATGAACAAGGACCAAAAAAGATGCAACCACAAAAATTGGCACCTACAACTGAGGTGGGATGTGGTCTATAGAAATATAGCACGTTCTCTCAAAAGCGTGCAAAAACTTTGACAATTTTTTTCTTTATTTTTCAGAATTTGTTTGGCAATTTTGATGAAACCAAACAGGGCGAACCAATCTGTTGTTGAGCGTGGGTAACAGTTGCAAGATGAACCTGTGCTGATAGAAGAATATGTGGAGCGATGGGTAGGCACACAATATGACAGCAAGGATTAGTAACGAGTGCAGATTAGTGATTGTTTAATCCGGATCCAAAGTACAAATCACAGCTGCTGGCTAAGACGTGTCGAGACGTAGCGCAACAAGGTGAAAACAAAGGACGATGGAAAGAACGCACATAACATGCAAATAACACTGATTTTTCCTTTTTCCTGTATTTTTCCCTGATTTTTATAAAAGGCACCAGTGGGAATCAAACTTTTTTATTTTTTCACTATTTTTTTATTATTTTATCTGAACAAGGATCAAAAAAGATGCAACCACAAAAATTGGCACCTACAACTGAGGTGGGATGTGGTCTACAGAAATACAGCACGTTCTCTGAAAAGCGTGCAAAAACTTTGACAATTTTTTTCCTTATTTTCCTGAATTTTTTTGGTAATTTTGATGAAACTAAACAGGGCGAACCAATCTGTTGTTGAGCGTGGGGTGCAAGATGAACCTATGCTGATAGAAGAATATGTAGAGCTATGGGTAGGCACACAATATTACAGCAAGTATTAGCAATTAACGAGTGTAGATTAGCGATTGTTCAATCCGGATCCAAAGTACAAATCACAGCTGCTGGCTAAGACGTGTCGAGACGTAGCGCAACAAGGTGAAAACAAAGGACGATGGAAAGAAAGCACAGAACAAGCAAATAACACAGATTTTTCCTTTTTTCTGAATTTTTTCCTGATTTTTCCAAAAGGCACGGGTGGGAATCAAACTTTTTTATTTTTCACTATTTTTTTTATTATTTTCTCTCAACAAGGATCAAAAAAGATGCAACCACAAAAATTTACACCTACAACTGAGGTGGGATGTGGTCTATAGAAGTACAGCACGGTCTCTGAAAAGCGTGCAAAAACTTTGACAATTTTTTTCTTTATTTTCCTGAATTTTTTTGGCAATTTTGATGAAACCAAACAGGGTGAACCAATCTGTTGTTGAGCGTGAGTAACAGTTGCAAGATGAACCTGTGCTGATAGAAGAATATGTGGAGCGATGGGTAGGCACACAATATGACAGCAAGGATTAGTAACGAGTGCAGATTAGCGATTGTTCAATCCGGATCCAAAGTACAAATCACAGCTGCTGGTTAAGACGTGTCGAGACGTAGCGCAACAAGGTGAAAACAAAGGACGATGGAAAGAACGCACAGAACAAGCAAATAACACTGATTTTTCCTTTTTCCTGAATTTTTCCCTGATTTTTCTAAAAGGCACCGGTGGGAATCAAACTTTTTTATTTTTTCACTATTTTCTCTGAACAAGGATCAAAAAAGATGCAACCACAAAAATTGGCACCTACAACTGAGGTGGGATGTGGTCTACAGAAATACAGCATGTTCTCTGAAAAGCGTGCAAAAACTTTGACAATTTTTTTCTTTATTTTCCTGAATTTTTTTGGTAATTTTGATGAAACTAAACAGGGCGAACCAATCTGTTGTTGAGCGTGGGTAACAGGTGCAAGATGAACCTGTGCTGATAGAAGAATATGTAGAGCTATGGGTAGGCACACAATATTACAGCAAGTATTAGCAATTAACGAGTGTAGATAAGCGATTGTTCAATCCGGATCCAAAGTACAAAGCACAGCTGCTGGCTAAGACGTGTCGAGACGTAGCGCAACAAGGTGAAAACAAAGGACGATGGAAAGAAAGCACATAACAAGCAAATAACACGGATTTTCCTTTTTTCTGAATTTTTTCCTGATTTTTCCAAAAGGCACGGGTGGGAATCAAACTTTTTTATTTTTCACTATTTTTTTTATTATTTTCTCTCAACAAGGATAAAAAAAGATGCAACCACAAAAATTTACACCTACAACTGAGGTGGGATGTGGTCTATAGAAGTACAGCACGGTCTCTGAAAAGCGTGCAAAAACTTTGACAATTTTTTTCTTTATTTTCCTGAATTTTTTTGGCAATTTTGATGAAACCAAACAGGGCGAACCAATCTGTTGTTGAGCGTGATTAACTGTTGCAAGATGAACCTGTGCTGACAAAAGAATATGTGGAGCGATGGGTAGCCACACAATATGAAAGCAAGGATTAGTAATTAACAAGTGCAGATTAGCGATTATTCAATCCGGATCTAAAGTACAAATCACAGCTGCTGGCTAAGATGTGTCGAGACGTAGCGCAACAAGGTAAAAACAAAGGACGATGGAAAGAACGCACAGAATAAGCAAATAACACGGATTTTTCTTTTTTCCTAAATTTTTTCCTGATTTTTCCAAAAGGCACTCGTGGGAATCAAACTTTTTTATTTTTTTACTATTTTTTTTATAATTTTTCATGAACAAGGACCAAAAAAGATGCAACCACAAAAATTGGCACCTACAACTGAGGTGGGATGTGGTCTATAGAAATATAGCACGTTCTCTGAAAAGCGTGCAAAAACTTTGACAATTTTTTTCTTTATTTTTCTGAATTTTTTTGGCAATTTTGATGAAACCAAACAGGGCGAACCAATCTGTTGTTGAGCGTGGGTAACAGTTGCAAGATGAACCTGTGCTGATAGAAGAATATGTGGAGCGATGGGTAGGCACACAATATGACAGCAAGGATTAGTAACGAGTGCAGATTAGCGATTGTTCAATCCGGATCCAAAGTACAAATCACAGCTGCTGGCTAAGACGTGTCGAGACATAGCGCAACAAGGTGAAAACAAAGGACGATGGAAAGAACGCACATAACATGCAAATAACACTGATTTTTCCTTTTTTCTGAATTTTTTCCTGATTTTTCCAAAAGGCACGGGTGGGAATCAAACTTTTTTATTTTTCACTATTTTTTTTATTATTTTCTCTCAACAAGGATCAAAAAAGATGCAACCACAAAAATTTACACCTACAACTGAGGTGGGATGTGGTCTATAGAAGTACAGCACGGTCTCTCAAAAGCGTGCAAAAACTTTGACAATTTTTTTTCTTTATTTTCCTGAATTTTTTTGGCAATTTTGATGAAACCAAACAGGGCGAACCAATCTGTTGTTGAGCGTGGGTAACAGTTGCAAGATGAACCAGTGCTGATAGATGAATATGTGGAGCGATGGGTAGGCACACAATATGAAAGCAAGGATTAGTAATTAACAAGTGCAGATTAGCGATTGTTCAATCCGAATCTAAAGTACAGATCACAGCTGCTGGCTAAGACGTGTCGAGACGTAG
Organism: Saccharum spontaneum; assembly: GCA_022457205.1. Lineage (NCBI taxonomy): Eukaryota > Viridiplantae > Streptophyta > Magnoliopsida > Poales > Poaceae > Saccharum > Saccharum spontaneum. The sequence goes on from JAKOGQ010000407.1 coordinate 31,561, forward strand.
CGCAACAAGGTGAAAACAAAGGACGATGGAAAGAACGCACAGAATAAGCAAATAACACGGATTTTTTTTTTCCTAAATTTTTTCCTGATTTTTCCAAAAGGCACTCGTGGGAATCAAACTTTTTTATTTTTTTACTATTTTTTTTATAATTTTTCATGAACAAGGAGCAAAAAAGATGCAACCATAAAAATTGGCACCTACAACTGAGGTGGGATGTGTGCTATAGAAATATAGCACGTTCTCTGAAAAGCGTGCAAAAACTTTGACAATTTTTTTCTTTATTTTTCTGAATTTTTTTGGCAATTTTGATGAAACCAAACAGGGCGAACCAATCTGTTGTTGAGCGTGGGTAACAGTTGCAAGATGAACCTGTGCTGATAGAAGAATATGTGGAGCGATGGGTAGGCACACAATATGACAGCAAGGATTAGTAACGAGTGCAGATTAGCGATTGTTCAATCCGGATCCAAAGTACAAATCACAGCTGCTGGTTAAGACGTGTCGAGACGTAGCGCAACAAGGTGAAAACAAAGGACGATGGAAAGAACGCACAGAACAAGCAAATAACACTGATTTTTCCTTTTTCCTGTATTTTTCCCTGATTTTTATAAAAGGCACCCGTGGGAATCAAACTTTTTTTTTTACTATTTTTTTTATAATTTTTCCTGAACAAGGACCAAAAAAGATGCAACCACAAAAATTGGCACCTACAACTGAGGTGGGATGTGGTCTACAGAAATACAGCACGTTCTCTGAAAAGCGTGCAAAAACTTTGAAAATTTTTTTCTTTATTTTCCTGAATTTTTTTGGTAATTTTGATGAAACTAAACAGGGCGAACCAATCTGTTGTTGAGCGTGGGTAACAGGTGCAAGATAAACCTGTGCTGATAGAAGAATATGTAGAGCGATGGGTAGGCACACAATATGACAGCAAGGATTAGCAATTAACGAGTGTAGATTAGCGATTGTTCAATCCGGATCCAAAGTACAAATCACAGCTGCTGGCTAAGACGTGTCGAGACGTAGCGCAACAAGGTGAAAACAAAGGACGATGGAAAGAAAGCACAGAACAAGCAAATAACACAGATTTTTCCTTTTTTCTGAATTTTTTCCTGATTTTTCCAAAAGGCACGGGTGGGAATTAAACTTTTTTATTTTTCACTATTTTTTTTATTATTTTCTCTCAACAAGGATCAAAAAAGATGCAACCACAAAAATTTACACCTACAACCGAGGTGGGATGTGGTCCATAGAAGTACAGCACGGTCTCTGATAAGCGTGTAAAAACTTTGACAATTTTTTTTCTTTATTTTCCAGAATTTTTTTGACAATTTTGATGAAACCAAATAGGGCGAACAAATCTGTTGTTGAGCATGGGTAACAGTTGCAAGATGAACCTGTGCTGATAGAAGAATATATGTAGCGATGGGTGGGCACACAATATGACAACAAAGATTAGCAATTAACGAGTGCAGATTAGCGATTGTTAATCCGGATCCAATGTATAAATCACAGCTGCTGGCTAAGACGTGTCGAGATGTAGCGCAACAAGGTGAAAACAAAGGACGATGGAAAGAACGCACAGAACAAGCAAATAACACGGATTTTTCTTTTTTCCTAAATTTTTCCCTGATTTTTCCAAAAGGCAGTCGTGGGAATTAAACTTTTTTTATTTTTTTACTATTTTTTTATAATTTTTCCTGAACAAGGACCAAAAAAGATGCAACCACAAAAATTGGCACCTACAACTGAGGTGGGATGTGGTCTATAGAAATATAGCACGTTCTCTGAAAAGCGTGCAAAAACTTTAACAGTTTTTTTCTTTATTTTTCTAAATTTTTTTGGCAATTTTGATGAAACCAAACAGGGTGAACCAATCTGTTATTGAGCGTGGGTAACAGTTGCAAGATAAACCTGTGCTGAAAGAAGAATATGTGGAGCGATGGGTAGGCACACAATATGACAGCAAGGATTAGTAATTAACGAGTGCAGATTAGCGATTGTTCAATCCGGATCCAAAGTACAAATCACAGCTGCTGGCTAAGACGTGTCGAGACGTAGAGCAACAAGATGAAAACAAAGGACGATGGAAAGAACGCACAGAACAAGCAAATAACACTGATTTTTCCTTTTTCCTGAATTTTTCCTTGATTTTTCTAAAAGACACGGGTGGGAATCAAACTTTTTTATTTTTTCACTATTTTTTTTATTATTTTCTCTGAACAAGGATCAAAAAAGATGCAACCACAAAAATTGGCACCTACAACTGAGGTGGGATGTGGTCTACAGAAATACAGCACGTTCTCTGAAAAGCGTGCAAAAACTTTAACAATTTTTTTCTTTATTTTCCTGAATTTTTTTGGCAATTTTGATGAAACCAAATAGGGCTAACAAATCTGTTGTTGAGCGTGGGTAACAGTTGCAAGATGAACCTGTGCTGATAGAAGAATATATGTAGCGATGGGTGGGCACACAATATGACAGCAAAGATTAGCAATTAACGAGTGCAGATTAGCGATTGTTAATCCAAAAGGCACCCGTGGGAATCAAACTTTTTTTTACTATTTTTTTTATAATTTTTCCTGAACAAGGACCAAAAAAGATGCAACCACAAAAATTGGCACCTACAACTGAGGTGGGATGTGGTCTACAGAAATACAGAACGTTCTCTGAAAAGCGTCAAAAACTTTGAAAATTTTTTTCTTTATTTTCCTGAATTTTTTTGGTAATTTTGATGAAACTAAACAGGGCGAACCAATCTGTTGTTGAGCGTGGGTAACAGGTGCAAGATAAACCTGTGCTGATAGAAGAATATGTAGAGCGATGGGTAGGCACACAATATGACAGCAAGGATTAGCAATTAACGAGTGTAGATTAGCGATTGTTCAATCCGGATCCAAAGTACAAATCACAGCTGCTGGCTAAGACGGCAAGATAAACCTGTGCTGATAGAAGAATATGTAGAGCGATGGGTAGGCACACAATATGACAGCAAGGATTAGCAATTAACGAGTGTAGATTAGCGATTGTTCAATCCGGATCCAAAGTACAAATCACAGCTGCTGGCTAAGACGTGTCGAGACGTAGCGCAACAAGGTGAAAACAAAGGACGATGGAAAGAAAGCACAGAACAAGCAAATAACACAGATTTTTCCTTTTTTCTGAATTTTTTCCTGATTTTTCCAAAAGGCACGGGTGGGAATTAAACTTTTTTATTTTTCACTATTTTTTTTTATTATTTTCTCTCAACAAGGATCAAAAAAGATGCAACCACAAAAATTTACACCTACAACCGAGGTGGGATGTGGTCTATAGAAGTACAGCACGGTCTCTGATAAGCGTGCAAAAACTTTGACAATTTTTTTTCTTTATTTTCCAGAATTTTTTTGGCAATTTTGATGAAACCAAATAGGGCGAACAAATCTGTTGTTGAGCGTGGGTAACAGTTGCAAGATGAACCTGTGCTGATAGAAGAATATATGTAGCGATGGGTGGGGCACACAATATGACAACAAAGATTAGCAATTAACGAGTGCAGATTAGCGATTGTTAATCCGGATCCAATGTATAAATCACAGCTGCTGGCTAAGACGTGTCGAGATGTAGCGCAACAAGGTGAAAACAAAGGACGATGGAAAGAACGCACAGAACAAGCAAATAACACGGATTTTTCTTTTTTCCTAAATTTTTCCCTGATTTTTCCAAAAGGCAGTCGTGGGAATTAAACTTTTTTTATTTTTTTACTATTTTTTTATAATTTTTCCTGAACAAGGACCAAAAAAGATGCAACCACAAAAATTGGCACCTACAACTGAGGTGGGATGTGGTCTATAGAAATATAGCACGTTCTCTGAAAAGCGTGCAAAAACTTTAACAGTTTTTTTCTTTATTTTTCTAAATTTTTTTGGCAATTTTGATGAAACCAAACAGGGTGAACCAATCTGTTATTGAGCGTGGGTAACAGTTGCAAGATAAACCTGTGCTGAAAGAAGAATATGTGGAGCGATGGGTAGGCACACAATATGACAGCAAGGATTAGTAATTAACGAGTGCAGATTAGCGATTGTTCAATCCGGATCCAAAGTACAAATCACAGCTGCTGGCTAAGACGTGTCGAGACGTAGAGCAACAAGATGAAAACAAAGGACGATGGAAAGAACGCACAGAACAAGCAAATAACACTGATTTTTCCTTTTTCCTGAATTTTTCCTTGATTTTTCTAAAAGACACGGGTGGGAATCAAACTTTTTTATTTTTTCACTATTTTTTTTATTATTTTCTCTGAACAAGGATCAAAAAAGATGCAACCGCAAAAATTGGCACCTACAACTGAGGTGGGATGTGGTCTACAGAAATACAGCACGTTCTCTGAAAAGCGTGCAAAAACTTTAACAATTTTTTTCTTTATTTTCCTGAATTTTTTTGGCAATTTTGATGAAACCAAATAGGGCTAACAAATCTGTTGTTGAGCGTGGGTAACAGTTGCAAGATGAACCTGTGCTGATAGAAGAATATATGTAGCGATGGGTGGGCACACAATATGACAGCAAAGATTAGAAATTAACGAGTGCAGATTAGCGATTGTTAATCCGGATCCAATGTATAAATCACAGCTGCTAGCTAAGACGTGTCGAGATGTAGCGCAACAAGGTGAAAACAAAGGACGATGGAAAGAACGCACAGAACAAGCAAATAACACTGATTTTTCCTTTTTCCTGTATTTTTCCCTGATTTTTATAAAAGGCACCCGTGGGAATCAAACTTTTTTTTACTATTTTTTTTATAATTTTTCCTGAACAAGGACCAAAAAAGATGCAACCACAAAAATTGGCACCTACAACTGAGGTGGGATGTGGTCTACAGAAATACAGCACGTTCTCTGAAAAGCGTGCAAAAACTTTGAAAATTTTTTTCTTTATTTTCCTGAATTTTTTTGGTAATTTTGATGAAACTAAACAGGGCGAACCAATCTGTTGTTGAGCGTGGGTAACAGGTGCAAGATAAACCTGTGCTGATAGAAGAATATGTAGAGCGATGGGTAGGCACACAATATGACAGCAAGGATTAGCAATTAACGAGTGTAGATTAGCGATTGTTCAATCCGGATCCAAAGTACAAATCACAGCTGCTGGCTAAGACGTGTCGAGACGTAGCGCAACAAGGTGAAAACAAAGGACGATGGAAAGAAAGCACAGAACAAGCAAATAACACAGATTTTTCCTTTTTTCTGAATTTTTTCCTGATTTTTCCAAAAGGCACGGGTGGGAATTAAACTTTTTTATTTTTCACTATTTTTTTTTATTATTTTCTCTCAACAAGGATCAAAAAAGATGCAACCACAAAAATTTACACCTACAACCGAGGTGGGATGTGGTCTATAGAAGTACAGCACGGTCTCTGATAAGCGTGCAAAAACTTTGACAATTTTTTTTCTTTATTTTCCAGAATTTTTTTGGCAATTTTGATGAAACCAAATAGGGCGAACAAATCTGTTGTTGAGCGTGGGTAACAGTTGCAAGATGAACCTGTGCTGATAGAAGAATATATGTAGCGATGGGTGGGCACACAATATGACAACAAAGATTAGCAATTAACGAGTGCAGATTAGCGATTGTTAATCCGGATCCAATGTATAAATCACAGCTGCTGGCTAAGACGTGTCGAGATGTAGCGCAACAAGGTGAAAACAAAGGACGATGGAAAGAACGCACAGAACAAGCAAATAACACGGATTTTTCTTTTTTCCTAAATTTTTCCCTGATTTTTCCAAAAGGCAGTCGTGGAATTAAACTTTTTTTATTTTTTTACTATTTTTTTATAATTTTTCCTGAACAAGGACCAAAAAAGATGCAACCACAAAAATTGGCACCTACAACTGAGGTGGGATGTGGTCTATAGAAATATAGCACGTTCTCTGAAAAGCGTGCAAAAACTTTAACAGTTTTTTTCTTTATTTTTCTAAATTTTTTTGGCAATTTTGATGAAACCAAACAGGGCGAACCAATCTGTTATTGAGCGTGGGTAACAGTTGCAAGATAAACCTGTGCTGATAGAAGAATATGTGGAGCGATGGGTAGGCACACAATATGACAGCAAGGATTAGTAATTAACGAGTGCAGATTAGCGATTGTTCAATCCGGATCTAAAGTACAAATCACAGCTGCTGGCTAAGACGTGTCGAGATGTAGCGCAACAAGGTGAAAACAAAGGACGATGGAAAGAACGCACAGAACAAGCAAATAACACGGATTTTTCTTTTTTCCTAAATTTTTCCCTGATTTTTCCAAAAGGCACTCGTGGGAATCAAACTTTTTTATTTTTTTACTATTTTTTTATAATTTTTCATGAACACGGACCAAAAAAGATGCAACCACAAAAATTGGCACCTACAACTGAGGTGGGATGTGGTCTATAAAAATATAGCACGTTCTCTCAAAAGCGTGCAAAAACTTTGACAAATTTTTTCTTTATTTTTTTAAATTTTTTTGGCAATTTTGATCAAACCAAACAGGGCGAACCAATCTGTTGTTGAGCGTGGGTAACAGTTGCAAGATGAACCTGTGCTGATAGAAGAATATGTGGAGCGATGGGTAGGCACACAATATGACAGCAAGGATTAGTAACGAGTGCAGATTAGCGATTGTTCAATCCAGATCCAAAGTACAAATCACAGCTGCAGGCTAAGACATGTAGAGACGTAGCACAACAAGGTGAAAACAAAGGACGATGGAAAGAACGCACATAACAAGCAAATAACATTGATTTTTTCTTTTTCCTGTATTTTTCCCTGATTTTTATAAAAGGCACCAGTGGGAATCAAACTTTTTTATTTTTTCACTATTTTTTTATTATTTTATCTGAACAAGGATCAAAAAAGATGCAACCACAAAAATTGGCACCTACAACTGAGGTGGGATGTGGTCTACAGAAATACAACACGTTCTCTGAAAAGCGTGCAAAAACTTTGACAATTTTTTTCTTTATCTTCCTGAATTTTTTTGGTAATTTTGATGAAACTAAACAGGGCGAACCAATCTGTTGTTGAGCGTGGGTAATAGGTGCAAGACGAACCTGTGCTGATAGAAGAATATGTAGAGCTATGGGTAGACACACAATATTACAACAAGTATTAGCAATTAACGAGTGTAGATTAGCGATTGTTCAATCCGGATCCAAAGTACAAATCACAGCTGCTGGCTAAGACGTGTCGAGACGTAGCGCAACAAGGTGAAAACAAAGGACGATGGAAAGAAAGCACAGAACAAGCAAATAACACGGATTTTTCCTTTTTTCTGAATTTTTTCCTGATTTTTCCAAAAGGCACGGGTGGGAATCAAACTTTTTTATTTTTCACTATTTTTTTTATTTTCTCTCAACAAGGATCAAAAAAGATGCAACCACAAAAATTTACACCTACAACTGAGGTGGGATGTGGTCTATAGAAGTACAGCACGGTCTCTGAAAAGCGGTCAAAAACTTTGACAATTTTTTTTCTTTATTTTCCTGAATTTTTTTGGCAATTTTGATGAAACCAAATAGGGCTAACAAATCTGTTGTTGAGCGTGGGTAACAGTTGTAAGATGAACCTGTGCTGATAGAAGAATATTTGTAGCGATGGGTGGGCACACAATATGACAGCAAAGATTAGCCATTAACGAGTGCAGATTAGCGATTGTTAATCCGGATCCAATGTATAAATCACAGCTGCTGGCTAAGACGTGTCGAGATGTAGCGCAACAAGGTGAAAACAAAGGACGATGGAAAGAACGCACAGAACAAGCAAATAACACTGATTTTTCCTTTTTCCTGTATTTTTCCCTGATTTTTATAAAAGGCACCCGTGGGAATCAAACTTTTTTTTTACTATTTTTTTTATAATTTTTCCTGAACAAGGACCAAAAAAGATGCAACCACAAAAATTGACACCTACAACTGAGGTGGGATGTGGTCTACAGAAATACAGCACATTCTCTGAAAAGCGTGCAAAAACTTTGAAAATTTTTTTCTTTATTTTCCTAAATTTTTTTGGTAATTTTGATGAAACTAAACAGGGCGAACCAATCTGTTGTTGAGCGTGGGTAACAGGTGCAAGATAAACCTGTGCTGATAGAAGAATATGTAGAGCGATGGGTAGGCACACAATATGACAGCAAGGATTAGCAATTAACGAGTGTAGATTAGCGATTGTTCAATCCGGATCCAAAGTACAAATCACAGCTGCTGGCTAAGACGTGTCGAGACGTAGCGCAACAAGGTGAAAACAAAGGACGATGGAAAGAAAGTACAGAACAAGCAAATAACACGGATTTTTCCTTTTTTCTGAATTTTTTCCTGATTTTTCCAAAAGGCACGGGTGGGAATTAAACTTTTTTATTTTTCACTATTTTTTTATTATTTTCTCTCAACAAGGATCAAAAAAGATGCAACCACAAAAATTTACACCTACAACCGAGGTGGGATGTGGTCTATAGAAGTACAGCACGGTCTCTGATAAGCGTGCAAAAACTTTGACAATTTTTTTCTTTATTTTCTAGAATTTTTTTGGCAATTTTGATGAAACCAAATAGGGCGAACAAATCTGTTGTTGAGCGTGGGTAACAGTTGCAAGATGAACCTGTGCTGATAGAAGAATATATGTAGCGATGGGTGGGCACACAATATGACAACAAAGATTAGCAGTTAACGAGTGCAGATTAGCGATTGTTAATCCGGATCCAATGTATAAATCACAGCTGCTGGCTAAGACGTGTCGAGATGTAGCGCAACAAGGTGAAAACAAAGGACGATGGAAAGAACGCACAGAACAAGCAAATAACACGGATTTTTCTTTTTTCCTAAATTTTTCCCTGATTTTTCCAAAAGGCAGTCGTGGGAATTAAACTTTTTTTATTTTTTTACTATTTTTTTATAATTTTTCCTGAACAAGGACCAAAAAAGATGCAACCACAAAAATTGGCACCTACAACTGAGGTGGGATGTGGTCTATAGAAATATAGCACGTTCTCTGAAAAGCGTGCAAAAACTTTAACAGTTTTTTTCTTTATTTTTCTAAATTTTTTTGGCAATTTTGATGAAACCAAACAGGGCGAACCAATCTGTTATTGAGCGTGGGTAACAGTTGCAAGATAAACCTGTGCTGATAGAAGAATATGTGGAGCGATGGGTAGGCACACAATATGACAGCAAGGATTAGTAATTAACGAGTGCAGATTAGCGATTGTTCAATCCGGATCCAAAGTACAAATCACAGCTGCTGGCTAAGACGTGTCGAGACGTAGCGCAACAAGGTGAAAACAAAGGACGATGGAAAGAACGCACAGAACAAGCAAATAACACTGATTTTTCCTTTTTCCTGAATTTTTCCTTGATTTTTCTAAAAGACACGGGTGGGAATCAAACTTTTTTATTTTTTCACTATTTTTTTTATTATTTTCTCTGAACACGGATAAAAAAAGGTGCAACCACAAAAATTGGCACCTACAACTGAGGTGGGATGTGGTCTACAGAAATACAGCACGTTCTCTGAAAAGCGTGCAAAAACTTTAACAATTTTTTTCTTTATTTTCCTGAATTTTTTTGGCAATTTTGATGAAACTAAACAGGGCGAACCAATCTGTTGTTGAGCGTGGGTAACAGTTGTAGGATGAACCTGTGCTGATAGAAAAATATGTAGAGCTATGAGTAGGCACACAATATTACAGCAAGGATTAGCAATTAACGAGTGCAGATTACCGATTGTTCAATCCGGATCCAAAGTACAAATCACAGCTGCTGGCTAAGACGTGTCGAGACGTAGCGCAACAAGGTGAAAACAGAGGACGATGGAAAGAACGCACAGAACAAGCAAATAACACAGATTTTTCTTTTTTCCTGAATTTTTCCCTCATTTTTCCAAAAGGCACTCGTGGGAATTAAACTTTTTTATTTTTTTTACTATTTTTTTATAATTTTCCCTGAACAAGGACCAAAAAGACGCAACCACAAAAATTGGCACCTACAAATGAGGTGGGATGTGGTCTACAGAAATATAGCACGTTCTCTGAAAAGCGTGCAAAAACTTTAACAAGTTTTTTTCTTTATTTTCCTGAATTTTTTTGGGAATTTTGATAAAACCAAACAGGGCGAACTAATCTGTTGTTGAGCGTGGGTAACTGTTGCAAGATGAACCTGTGCTGATAGAAGAATATGTGGAGCGATGGGTAGGCACACAATATGAAAGCAAGGATTAGTAATTAACGAGTGCAGATTAGCGATTGTTCAATCCGGATCTAAAGTACAAATCACAGCTGCTGGCTAAGACGTGTCGAGACGTAGCGCAACAAGGTGAAAACAAAGGACGATGGAAAGAACGCACAGAACAAGCAAATAACACGGATTTTTCTTTTTTCCTAAATTTTTCCCTGATTTTTCCAAAAGGCACTCGTGGGAATCAAACTTTTTTATTTTTTTACTATTTTTTTATAATTTTTCATGAACAAGGACCAAAAAAGATGCAACTACAAAAATTGGCACCTACAACTGAGGTGGGATGTGGTCTATAGAAATATAGCACGTTCTCTGAGAAGCGTGCAAAAACTTTGACAATTTTTTTCTTTATTTTTCTGAATTTTTTTGGCAATTTTGATCAAACCAAACAGGGCGAACCAATCTGTTGTTGAGCGTGAGTAACAGTTGCAAGATGAACCTGTGCTGATAGAAGAATATGTGGAGCGATGGGTAGGCACACAATATGACCGCAAGGATCAGTAACGAGTGCAGATTAGCGATTGTTCAATCCGGATCCAAAGTACAAATCACAGCTGCTGGCTAAGACGTGTCGAGACGTAGCACAACAAGGTGAAAACAAAGGACGATGGAAAGAACGTACATAACAAGCAAATAACACTGATTTTTCCTTTTTCCAGTATTTTTCCCTGATTTTTATAAAAGGCACCGGTGGGAATCAAACTTTTTTATTTTTTCACCATTTTTTTTATTATTTTCTCTGAACAAGGATCAAAAAAGATGCAACCACAAAAATTGGCACCTACAACTGAGGTGGGATGTGGTCTACAGAAATACAGCACGTTCTCTGAAAAGCGTGCAAAAACTTTGACAATTTTTTTCTTTATTTTCCTGAATTTTTTTGGCAATTTTGATGAAACTAAACAGGGCGAACCAATCTGTTGTTGAGCGTGGGTAACAGGTGCAAGATGAACCTGTGCTGATAGAAGAATATGTAGAGCTATGGGTAGGCACACAATATTACAGCAAGGATTAGCAATTAACGAGTGTAGATTAGCGATTGTTCAATCCGGATCCAAAGTACAAATCACAGCTGCTGGCTAAGACGTGTCGAGACGTAGCGCAACAAGGTGAAAACAAAGGACGATGGAAAGAAAGCACATAACAAGCAAATAACACAGATTTTTCTTTTTTTCTGAATTTTTCCCTGATTTTTCCAAAAGGCACGGGTGGGAATCAAACTTTTTTATTTTTCACTATTTTTTTTATTATTTTCTCTCAACAAGGATCAAAAAAGATGCAACCACAAAAGTTTACACCTACAACTGAGGTGGGATGTGGTCTATAGAAATACAGCACGTTCTCTGAAAAGTGTGCAAAAACTTTGACAATTTTTTTTCTTTATTTTCCTGAATTTTTTTGGCAATTTTGATGAAACCAAATAGGGTGAACAAATCTGTTGTTGAGCGTGGGTAACAGTTGCAAGATGAACCTGTACTGATAGAAGAATATATGTAGCGATGGGTGGGCACACAATATGACAGCAAAGATTAGCAATTAACGAGTGCAGATTAGCGATTGTTCAATCCGGATCCAATGTACAAATCACAGTTGCTGGCTAAGACGTGTCGAGACGTAGTGCAACAAGGTGAAAACAAAGGACGATAGAAAGAAAGCACATAACAAGCAAATAACACGGATTTTTCCTTTTTTCCGAATTTTTCCCTGATTTTTCCAAAAGGCACGGGTGGGAATCAAACTTTTTTATTTTTCACTATTTTTTTATTATTTTCTCTCAACAAGGATCAAAAAAGATGCAACCACAAAAGTTTACACCTACAACTGAGGTGGGATGTGGTCTATAGAAATACAGCACGTTCTCTGAAAAAGTGTGCAAAAACTTTGACAAATTTTTTTTCTTTATTTTCCTGAATTTTTTTGGCAATTTTGATGAAACCAAATAGGGCGAACAAATCTGTTGTTGAGCGTGGGTAACAGTTGCAAGATGAACCTGTACTGATAGAAGAATATATGTAGTGATGGGTGGGCACACAATATGACAGCAAAGATTAGCAATTAACGAGTGCAGATTAGCGATTGTTCAATCCGGATCCAATGTACAAATCACAGCTGCTGGCTAAGACGTGTCGAGACGTAGTGCAACAAGGTGAAAACAAAGGACGATGGAAAGAACGCACAGAACAAGCAAATAACACGGATTTTTCTTTTTTCCTAAATTTTTCCCTGATTTTTCCAAAAGGCAGTCATGGGAATCAAACTTTTTTTATTTTTTTACTATTTTTTTATAATTTTTCCTGAACAAGGACCAAAAAAGATGCAACCACAAAAATTGGCACCTACAACTGAGGTGGGATATGGTCTATAGAAATATAGCACGTTCTCTGAAAAGCGTGCAAAAACTTTGACAATTTTTTTCTTTATTTTTCTGAATTTTTTTGGCAATTTTGATGAAACCAAACAGGGCGAACCAATCTGTTGGTGAGCGTGGGTAATAGTTGCAAGATGAACCTGTGCTGATAGAAGAATATGTGGAGCTATGGATAGGCACACAATATGATAGCAAGGATTAGCAATTAACGAGTGCAGATTAGAGATTGTTCAATCCGGATCCAAAGTAGAAATCACAGTTGCTGGCTAAGACGTGTCGAGACGTAGCGCAATAAGGTGAAAACAAAGGATGATGGAAAGAACGCACAGAACAAGCAAATAACACGGATTTTTCCTTTTCCTGAATTTTTCCCTGATTTTTCCAAAAGGCTCTTGTGGGAATCAAACTTTTTTTATTTTTTCACTATTTTTTTATAATTTTCAATGAACAAGGACTAAAAAAGATGTAACCACAAAAATTGGCACCTACAACTGAGGTGGGATGTGGTCTAAAGAAATATAGCACATTCTCTGAAAAGCGTGCCAAAACTTTGATAATTTTTTTCTTTATTTTCCTGAATTTTTTTGGCAATTTTGATGAAACCAAACAGGACGAACCAATCTGTTGTTGAGCGTGGGTAACAGTTGCAAGATGAACCTGTGCTGATAGAAAAATATATAGAGCTATGGGTAGGCACACAATATTACAACAAGGATTAGCAATTAACGAGTGCAGATTAGCGATTGTTCAATCCGGATCCAATGTACAAATCACAGCTGCTGGCTAAGATCTGTCGAGACATAGCGCAACAAGGTGAAAACAAAGGACGATGGAAAGAACGCACAGAACAAGCAAATAACACGGATTTTTCTTTTTTCCTGAATTTTTTCCTGATTTTTCCAAAAGGCATTCGTGGGAATCAAACTTTTTTTATTTTTTTACTATTTTTTTATAATTTTTCCTGAACAAGGACCAAAAAATATGCAACCACAAAAATTGGCACCTACAACTGAGGTGGGATGTGGTCTATAGAAATACAACACGTTCTCTGAAAAGCGTGTAAAAACTTTGACAATTTTTTTTCTTTATTTTCCTGAATTTTTTTGGCAATTTTGATGAAACCAAACAGGGCGAACCAATCTGTTGTTGAGCGTGGGTAACAGTTGCAAGATGAACCTGTGCTGATAGAAAAATATGTAGAGCTATGGGTAGGCACACAATATTACAGCAAGGATTAGCAATTAACGAGTGCAGATTAGCGATTGTTCAATCCGGATCCAATGTACAAATCACAGCTGCTGGCTAAGATGTGTCGAGACGTAGCGCAACAAAGTGAAAACAAAGGACGATGGAAAGAACGCACAAAACAAGCAAATAACACGGATTGTTCTTTTTTCCTGAATTTTTCCCTGATTTTTCCAAAAGGCACTCGTGGTAATTAAACTTTTTTATTTTTTTACTATTTTTTTATAATTTTCCCTGAACAAGGACCAAAAAAGACGCAACTACAAAAATTGGCACCTACAACTGAGGTGAGTTGTGGTCTACAGAAATATAGCACGTTCTCTGAAAAGCGTGCAAAAACATTGACAATTTTTTTTCTTTATTTTCCTGAATTTTTTTGGCAATTTTGAAAAACCAAACAGGGCGGACTAATCTGTTGTTGAGCGTGGGCAACAGTTGCAAGATGAACCTGTGCAGATAGAAGAATATGTGGAGCGATGGGTAGGCACACAATATGACAACAAGGATTAGTAATTAACGAGTGCAGATTAGCGATTGTTCAATCCGGATCCAAAGTACAAATCACAGCTGCTGGCTAAGACGTGTCGAGACGTAGTGCAACAAGGAGAAAACCAAGGACGATGGAAAGAACGCACAGAACAAGCAAATAACACTGATTTTTCCTTTTTCCTGAATTTTTCCCTGATTTTTATAAAAGGCACCGGTGGGAATCAAACTTTTTTATTTTTTCACTATTTTTTTTTATTTTCTCTGAACAAGGATCAAAAAAGATGCAACCACAAAAATTGGCACCTACAACTGAGGTGGGATGTGGTCTACAGAAATACAGCACATTCTTTGAAAAGCGTGCAAAAACTTTGACAATTTTTTTTCTTTATTTTCCTGAATTTTTTTGGCAATTTTGATGAAACCAAACAGGGCGAAGCAATCTGTTGTTGAGCGTGGGTAACAGTTGCAAGATGAACCTGTGCTGATAGAAGAATGTGTGGAGCTATGGGTAGACACATAATATGACAGCAACGATTAGCAATTAACGAGTGCAGATTAGCGATTGTTCAATCTGGATCCAAAGTGCATATCACAGCTGCTGGCTAAGACGTGTCGAGATGTAGCGCAACAAGGTGAAAACAAAGGACGATGGAAAGAATGCACAGATCAAGCAAATAACACGGATTTTTCTTTTTTCCTGAATTTTTCCCTGATTTTTCCAAAAGGCACTCGTGGGAATTAAACTTTTTTATTTTTTCACTATTTTTTTATAATTTTCCCTGAACAAGGACCAAAAAAGACGCAAAACCTACAACTGAGGTGGGATGTGGTCTACAGAAATACAGCACGTTCTCTAAAAAGCGTTTAAAAAGTTTGACAATTTTTTTCTTTATTTTCCTGAATTTTTTTTGGCAATTTTGATAAAACCAAACAGGGCGAACCAATCTATTGTTGAGCGCGGGTAACAGTTGCAAGATGAACCTGTACTGATAGAAGAATATGTGGAGCGATGGGTAGGCACACAATATGACAGCAAGGATTAGTAATTAACGAGTGCAGATTAGTAATTATTTAATCCGGATCCAAAGTACAAATCACAGCTGCTGGCTAAGACGTGTCGAGACATAGCGCAACAAGGTGAAAACAAAGGATAATAGAAAGAACGCACCGAACAAGCAAATAACACGGATTTTTCTTTTTTTCCTGAATTTTTCCCTGATTTTTCCAAAAGGCATTCGTGGGAATCAAACTTTTTTTATTTTTTTACTATTTTTTAATAATTTTTCCTGAACAAGGACCAAAAAAGATGCAACCACAAAAATTGGCACCTACAACTGAGGTGGGATGTGGTCTATAGAAATACAGCACGTTCTCTGAAAAGCGTGCAAAAACTTTGACAATTTTTTTCTTTATTTTCCAGAATTTTTTTGGCAATTTTGATGAAACCAAACAGGGCGAACCAATCTGTTGTTGAGCGTGGGTAACAATTGCAAGATGAACCTGTGCTGATAGAAAAAATATATAGAGCTATGGGTAGACACACAATATTACAGCAATGATTAGCAATTAACGAGTGCAGATTAGTGATTGTTCAATTCGGATCCAATGTACAAATCACAGCTGCTGGCTAAGACGTGTCGAGACGTAGCGCAATAAGGTGAAAACAAAGGACGATGGAAAGAACGCACAGAACAAGCAAATAACACGAATTTTTCTTTTTTTTCTGAATTTTTCCCTGATTTTTCCAAAAGGCACTCGTGGCAATTAAACTTTTTTGTTTTTTTACTATTTTTTTATAATTTTCCTTGAACAAGGACCAAAAAAGACGCAACCACAAAAATTGGCACCTGCAACTGAGGTGGGATGTGGTCTACAGAAATATAGCATGTTCTCTGAAAAGCGTGCAAAAACTTTGACAATTTTTTTCTTTATTTTCCTGAATTTTTTTGGCAATTTTGATAAAACCAAACAAGGCGAACTAATCTGTTGTTGAGCGTAGGTAACAGTTGTAAGATGAACCTGTGCTGATAGAAGAATATGTGGAGCGATAGGTAGGCTCACAATATGACAGCAAGGATTAGTAATTAACGAGTGCAGATTAGCGATTGTTCAATCCGGATCCAAAGTACAAATCACAGCTGCTGGCTAAGACGTGTCGACACGTAGCGCAACAAGATGAAAACAAAGAACGATGGAAAGAACGTACAGAACAAGCAAATAACAATGATTTTTCCTTTTTCCTGAATTTTTCCCTGATTTTTATAAAAGGCACGGGTGGGAATCAAACTTTTTAATTTTTTCACTATTTTTTTATTATTTTCTCTAAACAAGGATAAAAAAAGGTGCAACCACAAAAATTGGCACCTACAACTGAGGTGGGATGTGGTCTACAGAAATACTGCAAGTTCTCTGAAAAGCGTGCAAAAACTTTGACAATTTTTTTTATTTTCCTGAATTTTTTTGGCAATTTTGATCAAACTAAACAGGGCGAACCAATCTGTTGTTGAGCGTGGGTAACAGTTGTAAGATGAACCTGTGCTGATAGAAAAATATGTAGAGCTATGTGTAGGCACACAATATTACACCAAGGATTAGCAATTAATGAGCGCAGATTAGCGATTGTTCAATCCGGATCCAAAGTACAAATCACAGCTGCTAGCTAAGACGTGTCGAGACGTAGCGCCACAAGGTGAAAACAAAGGACGATGGAAAGAACGCACAGAACAAGCAAATAACACGGATTTTTCCTTTGTCCAAAATTTTACCCTGATTTTTCCAAAAGGCACTAGTGGGAATCAAACTTTTTTATTTTTTCACTTGTTTTTTTATAATTTTCTCTGAACAAGGATCAAAAAAGGTGCAACCACAAAAATTGGCACCTACAACTGAGGTGGGATGTGGTCTACACAAATACAACACGTTCTCTGAAAAGCGTGCAAAAACTTTGACAATTTTTTTTCTTTATTTTCCTGATTTTTTTTGGGAATTTTGATGAAACCAAACAGGGCGAACCAATCTGTTGTTGAGCGTGGGTAACAGTTGCAAGATGAATCTGTGCTGGTAGAAGAATATGTGGAGCGATGGGTAGGCAGACAATATGACAGCAAGGATTAGTAATTAACGAGTGCAGATTAGCGATTGTTCAATCCGGATCCAAAGTACAAATCACAGCTACTGGCTAAGACGTGTCGAGACGTAGCGCAACAAGGTGAAAACAAAGGACGATGGAAAGAACGCACCGAACAAGCAAATAACACGGATTTTTCTTTTTTCCTGAATTTTTCCCTGATTTTTCCAAAAGGCATTCGTGGGAATCAAACTTTTTTTTTATTTTTTACTATTTTTTTATAATTTTTCCTGAACAAGGACCAAAAAAGATGCAACCACAAAAATTGGCACCTACAACTGAGGTGGGATGTGGTCTACAGAAATACAGCACGTTCTCTGAAAACCGTGCAAAAACTTTGACAATTTTTTTCTTTATTTTCCTAAATTTTTTGGCAATTTTGATGAAACCAAACAGGGTGAACCAATCTGTTATTGAGCTATGGGTAGACACATAATATGACAGCAACGATTAGTAATTAACGAGTGCAGATTAGCGATTGTTCAATCCGGATCCAAAGTACAAATCACAGCTGCTGGCTAAGACGTGTCGAGACGTAGCGCAACAAGGTAAAAACAAAGGACGATGGAAAGAACGCACCGAACAAGCAAATAATACGAATTTTTCTTTTTTTTCTGAATTTTTCCCTGATTTTTCCAAAAGGCACTCGTGGGAATTAAACTTTTTTATTTTTTTACTATTTTTTATAATTTTCCTTGAACAAGGACCAAAAAAGACGCAACCACAAAAATTGGCACCTGCAACTGAGGTGGGATGTGGTCTACAGAAATATAGCATGTTCTCTGAAAAGCGTGCAAAAACTTTGACAATTTTTTTCTTTATTTTCCTGAATTTTTTTGGCAATTTTGATAAAACCAAACAGGGCGAACTAATCTGTTGTTGAGCGTAGGTAACAGTTGTAAGATGAACCTGTGCTGATAGAAGAATATGTGGAGCGATAGGTAGGCTCACAATATGACAGCAAGGATTAGTAATTAACGAGTGCAGATTAGCGATTGTTCAATCCGGATCCAAAGTACAAATCACAGCTGCTGGCTAAGACGTGTCGACACGTAGCGCAACAAGATGAAAACAAAGAACGATGGAAAGAACGTACAGAACAAGCAAATAACAATGATTTTTCTTTTTTCTTGAATTTTTCCCTGATTTTTATAAAAGGCACGGGTGGGAATCAAACTTTTTAATTTTTTCACTATTTTTTTATTATTTTCTCTAAACAAGGATAAAAAAGGTGCAACCACAAAAATTGGCACCTACAACTGAGGTGGGATGTGGTCTACAGAAATACTGCAAGTTCTCTGAAAAGCGTGCAAAAACTTTGACAATTTTTTTTTATTTTCCTGAATTTTTTTGGCAATTTTGATGAAACTAAACAGGGCGAACCAATCTGTTGTTGAGCGTGGGTAACAGTTGCAAGATGAACCTGTGCTGATAGAAAAATATGTAGAGCTATGTGTAGGCACACAATATTACACCAAGGATTAGCAATTAATGAGCGCAGATTAGCGATTGTTCAATCCGGATCCAAAGTATAAATCACAGCTGCTAGCTAAGACGTGTCGAGACGTAGCGCCCAAGGTGAAAACAAAGGACGATGGAAAGAACGCACAGAACAAGCAAATAACACGGATTTTTCCTTTGTCCAAAATTTTTCCCTGATTTTTCCAAAAGGCACTAGTGGGAATCAAACTTTTTTATTTTTTCACTAGTTTTTTTATAATTTTCTCTGAACAAGGATCAAAAAAGGTGCAACCACAAAAATTGGCACCTACAACTGAGGTGGGATGTGGTCTACACAAATACAACACGTTCTCTGAAAAGCGTGCAAAAACTTTGACAATTTTTTTTCTTTATTTTCCTGAATTTTTTTGGCAATTTTGATGAAACCAAACAGGGCGAAGCAATCTGTTGTTGAGCGTGGGTAACAGTTGCAAGATGAACCTGTGCTGATAGAAGAATGTGTGGAGCTATGGGTAGACACATAATATGACAGCAACGATTAGCAATTAACGAGTGCAGATTAGCGATTGTTCAATCTGGATCCAAAGTGCATATCACAGCTGCTGGCTAAGACGTGTCGAGATGTAGCGCAACAAGGTGAAAACAAAGGACGATGGAAAGAATGCACAGATCAAGCAAATAACACGGATTTTTCTTTTTTCCTGAATTTTTCCCTGATTTTTCCAAAAGGCACTCGTGGGAATTAAACTTTTTTATTTTTTCACTATTTTTTTATAATTTTCCCTGAACAAGGACCAAAAAAGACGCAAAACCTACAACTGAGGTGGGATGTGGTCTACAGAAATACAGCACGTTCTCTAAAAAGCGTTTAAAAAGTTTGACAATTTTTTTCTTTATTTTCCTGAATTTTTTTTGGCAATTTTGATAAAACCAAACAGGGCGAACCAATCTATTGTTGAGCGCGGGTAACAGTTGCAAGATGAACCTGTACTGATAGAAGAATATGTGGAGCGATGGGTAGGCACACAATATGACAGCAAGGATTAGTAATTAACGAGTGCAGATTAGTAATTATTTAATCCGGATCCAAAGTACAAATCACAGCTGCTGGCTAAGACGTGTCGAGACATAGCGCAACAAGGTGAAAACAAAGGATAATAGAAAGAACGCACCGAACAAGCAAATAACACGGATTTTTCTTTTTTTCCTGAATTTTTCCCTGATTTTTCCAAAAGGCATTCGTGGGAATCAAACTTTTTTTATTTTTTTACTATTTTTTAATATTTTTTCCTGAACAAGGACCAAAAAAGATGCAACCACAAAAATTGGCACCTACAACTGAGGTGGGATGTGGTCTATAGAAATACAGCACGTTCTCTGAAAAGCGTGCAAAAACTTTGACAATTTTTTTCTTTATTTTCCTGAATTTTTTTGGCAATTTTGATGAAACCAAACAGGGCGAACCAATCTGTTGTTGAGCGTGGGTAACAATTGCAAGATGAACCTGTGCTGATAGAAAAAATATATAGAGCTATGGGTAGACACACAATATTACAGCAATGATTAGCAATTAACGAGTGCAGATTAGTGATTGTTCAATTCGGATCCAATGTACAAATCACAGCTGCTGGCTAAGACGTGTCGAGACGTAGCGCAATAAGGTGAAAACAAAGGACGATGGAAAGAACGCACAGAACAAGCAAATAACACGAATTTTTCTTTTTTTTCTGAATTTTTCCCTGATTTTTCCAAAAGGCACTCGTGGCAATTAAACTTTTTTGTTTTTTTACTATTTTTTTATAATTTTCCTTGAACAAGGACCAAAAAAGACGCAACCACAAAAATTGGCACCTGCAACTGAGGTGGGATGTGGTCTACAGAAATATAGCATGTTCTCTGAAAAGCGTGCAAAAACTTTGACAATTTTTTTCTTTATTTTCCTGAATTTTTTTGGCAATTTTGATAAAACCAAACAGGGCGAACTAATCTGTTGTTGAGCGTAGGTAACAGTTGTAAGATGAACCTGTGCTGATAGAAGAATATGTGGAGCGATAGGTAGGCTCACAATATGACAGCAAGGATTAGTAATTAACGAGTGCAGATTAGCGATTGTTCAATCCGGATCCAAAGTACAAATCACAGCTGCTGGCTAAGACGTGTCGACACGTAGCGCAACAAGATGAAAACAAAGAACGATGGAAAGAACGTACAGAACAAGCAAATAACAATGATTTTTCCTTTTTCCTGAATTTTTCCCTGATTTTTATAAAAGGCACGGGTGGGAATCAAACTTTTTAATTTTTTCACTATTTTTTTATTATTTTCTCTAAACAAGGATAAAAAAAGGTGCAACCACAAAAATTGGCACCTACAACTGAGGTGGGATGTGGTCTACAGAAATACTGCAAGTTCTCTAAAAAGCGTGCAAAAACTTTGACAATTTTTTTATTTTCCTGAATTTTTTTAGCAATTTTGATGAAACTAAACAGGGCGAACCAATCTGTTGTTGAGCGTGGGTAACAGTTGCAAGATGAACCTGTGCTGATAGAAAAATATGTAGAGCTATGTGTAGGCACACAATATTACACCAAGGATTAGCAATTAATGAGCGCAGATTAGCGATTGTTCAATCCGGATCCAAAGTACAAATCACAGCTGCTAGCTAAGACGTGTCGAGACGTAGCGCCACAAGGTGAAAACAAAGGACGATGGAAAGAACGCACAGAACAAGCAAATAACACGGATTTTTCCTTTGTCCAAAATTTTACCCTGATTTTTCCAAAAGGCACTAGTGGGAATCAAACTTTTTTATTTTTTCACTTGTTTTTTTATAATTTTCTCTGAACAAGGATCAAAAAAGGTGCAACCACAAAAATTGGCACCTACAACTGAGGTGGGATGTGGTCTACACAAATACAACACGTTCTCTGAAAAGCGTGCAAAAACTTTGACAATTTTTTTTCTTTATTTTCCTGATTTTTTTTGGGAATTTTGATGAAACCAAACAGGGCGAACCAATCTGTTGTTGAGCGTGGGTAACAGTTGCAAGATGAATCTGTGCTGGTAGAAGAATATGTGGAGGGATGGGTAGGCAGACAATATGACAGCAAGGATTAGTAATTAACGAGTGCAGATTAGCGATTGTTCAATCCGGATCCAAAGTACAAATCACAGCTACTGGCTAAGACGTGTCGAGACGTAGGGCAACAAGGTGAAAACAAAGGACGATGGAAAGAACGCACCGAACAAGCAAATAACACGGATTTTTCTTTTTTCCTGAATTTTTCCCTGATTTTTCCAAAAGGCATTCGTGGGAATCAAACTTTTTTTTTATTTTTTACTATTTTTTTATAATTTTTCCTGAACAAGGACCAAAAAAGATGCAACCACAAAAATTGGCACCTACAACTGAGGTGGGATGTGGTCTACAGAAATACAGCACGTTCTCTGAAAACCGTGCAAAAACTTTGACAATTTTTTTCTTTATTTTCCTAAATTTTTTGGCAATTTTGATGAAACCAAACAGGGCGAACCAATCTGTTATTGAGCTATGGGTAGACACATAATATGACAGCAACGATTAGTAATTAACGAGTGCAGATTAGCGATTGTTCAATCCGGATCCAAAGTACAAATCACAGCTGCTGGCTAAGACGTGTCGAGACGTAGCGCAACAAGGTGAAAACAAAGGATGATGGAAAGAACGCACCGAACAAGCAAATAATACGAATTTTTCTTTTTTTCTGAATTTTTCCCTGATTTTTCCAAAAGGCACTCGTGGGAATTAAACTTTTTTATTTTTTTACTATTTTTTATAATTTTCCTTGAACAAGGACAAAAAAAGACGCAACCACAAAAATTGGCACCTGCAACTGAGGTGGGATGTGGTCTACAGAAATATAGCATGTTCTCTGAAAAGCGTGCAAAAACTTTGACAATTTTTTTCTTTATTTTCCTGAATTTTTTTGGCAATTTTGATAAAACCAAACAGGGCGAACTAATCTGTTGTTGAGCGTAGGTAACAGTTGTAAGATGAACCTGTGCTGATAGAAGAATATGTGGAGCGATAGGTAGGCTCGCAATATGACAGCAAGGATTAGTAATTAACGAGTGCAGATTAGCGATTGTTCAATCCGGATCCAAAGTACAAATCACAGCTGCTGGCTAAGACGTGTCGACACGTAGCGCAACAAGATGAAAACAAAGAATGATGGAAAGAACGTACAGAACAAGCAAATAACAATGATTTTTCTTTTTTCTTGAATTTTTCCCTGATTTTTATAAAAGGCACGGGTGGGAATCAAACTTTTTAATTTTTTCACTATTTTTTTATTATTTTCTCTAAACAAGGATAAAAAAAGGTGCAACCACAAAAATTGGCACCTACAACTGAGGTGGGATGTGGTCTACAGAAATACTGCAAGTTCTCTGAAAAGCGTGCAAAAACTTTGACAATTTTTTTTATTTTCCTGAATTTTTTTGGCAATTTTGATGAAACTAAACAGGGCGAACCAATCTGTTGTTGAGCGTGGGTAACAGTTGCAAGATGAACCTGTGCTGATAGAAAAATATGTAGAGCTATGTGTAGGCACACAATATTACACCAAGGATTAGCAATTAATGAGCGCAGATTAGCGATTGTTCAATCCGGATCCAAAGTATAAATCACAGCTGCTAGCTAAGACGTGTCGAGACGTAGCGCCCAAGGTAAAAACAAAGGACGATGGAAAGAACGCACAGAACAAGCAAATAACACGGATTTTTCCTTTGTCCAAAATTTTTCCCTGATTTTTCCAAAAGGCACTAGTGGGAATCAAACTTTTTTATTTTTTCACTAGTTTTTTTATAATTTTCTCTGAACAAGGATCAAAAAAGGTGCAACCACAAAAATTGGCACCTACAACTGAGGTGGGATGTGGTCTACACAAATACAACACGTTCTCTGAAAAGCGTGCAAAAACTTTGACAATTTTTTTTCTTTATTTTCCTGATTTTTTTTGGCAATTTTGATGAAACCAAACAGGGCGAACCAATCTGTTGTTGAGCGTGGGTAACAGTTGCAAGATGAATCTGTGCTGGTAGAAGAATATGTGGAGCGATGGGTAGGCAGACAATATGACAGCAAGGATTAGTAATTAACGAGTGCAGATTAGCGATTGTTCAATCCGGATCTAAAGTACAAATCACAGCTGCTGGCTAAGACGTGTCGAGACGTAGCGCAACAAGGTGAAAACAAAGGACGATGGAAAGAACGCACCGAACAAGCAAATAACACAGATTTTTCTTTTTTCCTGAATTTTTCCCTGATTTTTCCAAAAGGCATTCGTGGGAATCAAACTTTTTTTTATTTTTTACTATTTTTTTATAATTTTTCCTGAACAAGGACCAAAAAAGATGCAACCACAAAAATTGGCACCTACAACTGAGGTGGGATGTGGTCTACAGAAATACAGCACGTTCTCTGAAAACCGTGCAAAAACTTTGACAATTTTTTTCTTTATTTTCCTAAATTTTTTTGGCAATTTTGATGAAACCAAACAGGACGAACCAATCTGTTATTGAGCTATGGGTAGACACATAATATGACAGCAACGATTAGTAATTAACGAGTGCAGATTAGCGATTGTTCAATCCAGATCCAAAGTACAAATCACAGCTGCTGGCTAAGACGTGTCAAGACGTAGCGCAACAAGGTGAAAACAAAGGACGTTGGAAAGAACGCACCGAACAAGCAAATAACACGAATTTTTCTTTTTTTCTAAATTTTTCCCTGATTTTTCCAAAAGGCACTCGTGGGAATTAAACTTTTTTATTTTTTTACTATTTTTTATAATTTTCCTTGAACAAGGACCAAAAAAGACGCAACCACAAAAATTGGCACCTGCAACTGAGGTGGGATGTGGTCTACAGAAATATAGCATGTTCTCTGAAAAGCGTGCAAAAACTTTGACAATTTTTTTCTTTATTTTCCTGAATTTTTTTGGCAATTTTGATAAAACCAAACAGGGTGAACTAATCTGTTGTTGAGCGTAGGTAACAGTTGTAAGATGAACCTGTGCTGATAGAAGAATATGTGGAGCGATAGGTAGGCTCACAATATGACAGCAAGGATTAGTAATTAACGAGTGCAGATTAGTGATTGTTCAATCCGGATCCAAAGTACAAATCACAGCTGCTGGCTAAGACGTGTCGACACGTAGCGCAACAAGATGAAAACAAAGAACGATGGAAAGAACGTACAGAACAAGCAAATAACAATGATTTTTCCTTTTTCCTGAATTTTTCCCTGATTTTTATAAAAGGCACGGGTGGGAATCAAACTTTTTAATTTTTTCACTATTTTTTTTTATTTTCTCTAAACAAGGATAAAAAAAAGGTGCAACCACAAAAATTGGCACCTACAACTGAGGTGGGATGTGGTCTACAGAAATACTGCAAGTTCTCTGAAAAGCGTGCAAAAACTTTGACAATTTTTTTTATTTTCCTGAATTTTTTTGGCAATTTTGATGAAACTAAACAGGGCGAACCAATCTGTTGTTGAGCGTGGGTAACAGTTGCAAGATGAACCTGTGCTGATAGAAAAATATGTAGAGCTATGTGTAGGCACACAATATTACACCAAGGATTAGCAATTAATGAGCGCAGATTAGCGATTGTTCAATCCGGATCCAAAGTACAAATCACAGCTGCTAGCTAAGACGTGTCGAGACGTAGCGCCACAGGGTGAAAACAAAGGACGATGGAAAGAACGCACAGAACAAGCAAATAACACGGATTTTTCCTTTGTCCAAAATTTTTCCCTGATTTTTCCAAAAGGCACTAGTGGGAATCAAAGTTTTTTATTTTTTCACTAGTTTTTTTATAATTTTCTCTGAACAAGGATCAAAAAAGGTGCAACCACAAAAATTGGCTCCTACAACTGAGGTGGGATGTGGTCTACACAAATACAACACGTTCTCTGAAAAGCGTGCAAAAACTTTGACAATTTTTTTTCTTTATTTTCCTGATTTTTTTTGGCAATTTTGATGAAACCAAACAGGGCGAACCAATCTGTTGTTGAGCGTGGATAACAGTTGCAAGATGAATCTGTGCTGGTAGAAGAATATGTGGAGCGATGGGTAGGCAGACAATATGACAGCAAGGATTAGTAATTAACGAGTGCAGATTAGCGATTGTTCAATCCGGATCCAAAGTACAAATCACAGCTGCTGGCTAAGACGTGTCGAGACGTAGCGCAACAAGGTGAAAACAAAGGACGATGGAAAGAACGCACCGAACAAGCAAATAACACAGATTTTTCTTTTTTCCTGAATTTTTCCCTGATTTTTCCAAAAGGCATTCGTGGGAATCAAACTTTTTTTTATTTTTTACTATTTTTTTATAATTTTTCCTGAACAAGGACCAAAAAAGATGCAACCACAAAAATTGGCACCTACAACTGAGGTGGGATGTGGTCTACAGAAATACAGCACGTTCTCTGAAAACCGTGCAAAAACTTTGACAATTTTTTTCTTTATTTTCCTAAATTTTTTTGGCAATTTTGATGAAACCAAACAGGACGAACCAATCTGTTATTGAGCTATGGGTAGACACATAATATGACAGCAACGATTAGTAATTAACGAGTGCAGATTAGCGATTGTTCAATCCAGATCCAAAGTACAAATCACAGCTGCTGGCTAAGACGTGTCAAGACGTAGCGCAACAAGGTGAAAACAAAGGACGTTGGAAAGAACGCACCGAACAAGCAAATAACACGAATTTTTCTTTTTTTCTAAATTTTTCCCTGATTTTTCCAAAAGGCACTCGTGGAATTAAACTTTTTTATTTTTTTACTATTTTTTATAATTTTCCTTGAACAAGGACCAAAAAAGACGCAACCACAAAAATTGGCACCTGCAACTGAGGTGGGATGTGGTCTACAGAAATATAGCATGTTCTCTGAAAAGCGTGCAAAAACTTTGACAATTTTTTTCTTTATTTTCCTGAATTTTTTTGGCAATTTTGATAAAACCAAACAGGGTGAACTAATCTGTTGTTGAGCGTAGGTAACAGTTGTAAGATGAACCTGTGCTGATAGAAGAATATGTGGAGCGATAGGTAGGCTCACAATATGACAGCAAGGATTAGTAATTAACGAGTGCAGATTAGTGATTGTTCAATCCGGATCCAAAGTACAAATCACAGCTGCTGGCTAAGACGTGTCGACACGTAGCGCAACAAGATGAAAACAAAGAACGATGGAAAGAACGTACAGAACAAGCAAATAACAATGATTTTTCCTTTTTCCTGAATTTTTCCCTGATTTTTATAAAAGGCACGGGTGGGAATCAAACTTTTTAATTTTTTCACTATTTTTTTTTATTTTCTCTAAACAAGGATAAAAAAAAGGTGCAACCACAAAAATTGGCACCTACAACTGAGGTGGGATGTGGTCTACAGAAATACTGCAAGTTCTCTGAAAAGCGTGCAAAAACTTTGACAATTTTTTTTATTTTCCTGAATTTTTTTGGCAATTTTGATGAAACTAAACAGGGCGAACCAATCTGTTGTTGAGCGTGGGTAACAGTTGCAAGATGAACCTGTGCTGATAGAAAAATATGTAGAGCTATGTGTAGGCACACAATATTACACCAAGGATTAGCAATTAATGAGCGCAGATTAGCGATTGTTCAATCCGGATCCAAAGTACAAATCACAGCTGCTAGCTAAGACGTGTCGAGACGTAGCGCCACAGGGTGAAAACAAAGGACGATGGAAAGAACGCACAGAACAAGCAAATAACACGGATTTTTCCTTTGTCCAAAATTTTTCCCTGATTTTTCCAAAAGGCACTAGTGGGAATCAAAGTTTTTTATTTTTTCACTAGTTTTTTTATAATTTTCTCTGAACAAGGATCAAAAAAGGTGCAACCACAAAAATTGGCTCCTACAACTGAGGTGGGATGTGGTCTACACAAATACAACACGTTCTCTGAAAAGCGTGCAAAAACTTTGACAATTTTTTTTCTTTATTTTCCTGATTTTTTTTGGCAATTTTGATGAAACCAAACAGGGCGAACCAATCTGTTGTTGAGCGTGGATAACAGTTGCAAGATGAATCTGTGCTGGTAGAAGAATATGTGGAGCGATGGGTAGGCAGACAATATGACAGCAAGGATTAGTAATTAACGAGTGCAGATTAGCGATTGTTCAATCCGGATCCAAAGTACAAATCACAGCTGCTGGCTAAGACGTGTCGAGACGTAGCGCAACAAGGTGAAAACAAAGGACGATGGAAAGAACGCACCGAACAAGCAAATAACACGGATTTTTCTTTTTTCCTGAATTTTTCCCTGATTTTTCCAAAAGGCATTCGTGGGAATCAAACTTTTTTTTATTTTTTACTATTTTTTTATAATTTTTCCTGAACAAGGACTAAAAAAGATGCAACCACAAAAATTGGCACCTACAACTGACTTGGGATGTGGTCTACAGAAATACAGCACGTTCTCTGAAAACCGTGCAAAAACTTTGACAATTTTTTTCTTTATTTTCCTAAATTTTTTTGGCAATTTTGATGAAACCAAACAGGGCGAACCAATCTGTTATTGAGCTATGGGTAGACACATAATATGACAGCAACAATTAGTAATTAACGAGTGCAGATTAGCGATTGTTCAATCCGGATCCAAAGTACAAATCACAGCTGCTGGCTAAGACGTGTCGAGACGTAGCGCAACAAGGTGAAAACAAAGGACGATGGAAAGAACGCACCGAACAAGCAAATAACACGAATTTTTCTTTTTTTCTGAATTTTTCCCTGATTTTTCCAAAAGGCACTCGTGGGAATTAAACTTTTTTATTTTTTTACTATTTTTTTATAATTTTGTTTGAACAAGGACCAAAAAAGACGCAACCACAAAAATTGGCACCTGCAACTGAGGTGGGATGTTGTCTACAGAAATATAGCATGTTCTCTGAAAAGCGTGCAAAAACTTTGACAATTTTTTTCTTTATTTTCCTGAATTTTTTTGGCAATTTTGATAAAACCAAACAGGGCGAACTAATCTGTTGTTGAGCGTAGGTAACAGTTGTAAGATGAACCTGTGCTGATAGAAGAATATGTGGAGCGATAGGTAGGCTCACAATATGACTTCAAGGATTAGTAATTAACGAGTGCAGATTAGCGATTGTTCAATCCGGATCCAAAGTACAAATCACAGCTGCTGGCTAAGACGTGTCGACACGTAGCGCAACAAGATGAAAACAAAGAACGATGGAAAGAACGTACAGAACAAGCAAATAACAATGATTTTTCCTTTTTCCTGAATTTTTCCCTGATTTTTATAAAAGGCACGGGTGGGAATCAAACTTTTTAATTTTTTCACTATTTTTTTATTATTTTCTCTAAACAAGGATAAAAAAAGGTGCAACCACAAAAATTGGCACCTACAACTGAGGTGGGATGTGGTCTACATAAATACTGCAAGTTCTCTGAAAAGCGTGCAAAAACTTTGACAATTTTTTTTATTTTCCTGAATTTTTTTGGCAATTTTGATGAAACTAAACATGGCGAACCAATCTGTTGTTGAGCGTGGGTAACAGTTGCAAGATGAACCTGTACTGATAGAAAAATATGTAGAGCTATATGTAGGCACACAATATTACACCAAGGATTAGCAATTAATGAGCGCAGATTAGCGATTGTTCAATCCGGATCCAAAGTACAAATCACAGCTGCTAGCTAAGACGTGTCAAGACGTAGCGCCACAAGGTGAAAACAAAGGACGATGGAAAGAACGCACAGAACAAGCAAATAACACGGATTTTTCCTTTGTCCGAAATTTTTTCCTGATTTTTCCAAAAGGCACTAGTGGGAATCAAACTTTTTTATTTTTTCACTAGTTTTTTTATAATTTTCTCTGAACAAGGATCAAAAAAGGTGCAACCACAAAAATTGGCACCTACAACTGAGGTGGGATGTGGTCTACACAAATACAACACGTTCTCTGAAAAGCGTGCAAAAACTTTGACAATTTTTTTTCTTTATTTTCCTGATTTTTTTTGGCAATTTTGATGAAACCAAACAGGGCGAACCAATCTGTTGTTGAGCGTGGGTAACAGTTGCAAGATGAATCTGTGCTGGTAGAAGAATATGTGGAGCGATGGGTAGGCAGACAATATGACAGCAAGGATTAGTAATTAACGAGTGCAGATTAGCGATTGTTCAATCCGAATCCAAAGTACAAATCACAGCTGCTGGCTAAGACGTGTCGAGACGTAGCGCAACAAGGTGAAAACAAAGGACGATGGAAAGAACGCACCAAACAAGCAAATATCACAGATTTTTCTTTTTTCCTGAATTTTTCCCTGATTTTTCCAAAAGGCATTCGTGGGAATCAAACTTTTTTTTATTTTTTACTATTTTTTTATAATTTTTCCTGAACAAGGACCAAAAAAGATGCAACCACAAAAATTGGCACCTACAACTGAGGTGGGATGTGGTCTACAGAAATACAGCACGTTCTCTGAAAACCGTGCAAAAACTTTGACAATTTTTTTCTTTATTTTTCAAAATTTTTTTGGCAATTTTGATGAAACCAAACAGGGCGAACCAATCTGTTATTGAGCTATGGGTAGACACATAATATGACAGCAACGATTAGTAATTAACGAGTGCAGATTAGCGATTGTTCAATCCAGATCCAAAGTACAAATCACAGCTGCTGGCTAAGACGTGTCGAGACGTAGCGCAGCAAGGTGAAAACAAAGGACTATGGAAAGAACGCACCGAACAAGCAAATAACACGAATTTTTCTTTTTTTCTGAATTTTTCCCTGATTTTTCCAAAAGGCACTCGTGGGAATTAAACTTTTTTATTTTTTACTATTTTTTTATAATTTTCCTTGAACAAGGACCAAAAAAGATGCAACCACAAAAATTGGCACCTGCAACTGAGGTGGGATGTGGTCTACAGAAATATAGCATGTTCTCTGAAAAGCGTGCAAAAACTTTGACAATTTTTTTCTTTATTTTCCTGAATTTTTTTGGCAATTTTGATAAAACCAAACAGGGCGAACTAATCTGTTGTTGAGCGTAGGTAACAGTTGTAAGATGAACCTGTGCTGATAGAAGAATATGTGGAGCGATAGGTAGGCTCACAATATGACAGCAAGGATTAGTAATTAACGAGTGCAGATTAGCGATTGTTCAATCCGGATCCAAAGTACAAATCACAGCTGCTGGCTAAGACGTGTCGACACGTAGCGCAACAAGATGAAAACAAAGAACGATGGAAAGAACGTACAGAACAAGCAAATAACAATGATTTTTCTTTTTTCTTGAATTTTTCCCTGATTTTTATAAAAGGCACGGGTGGGAATCAAACTTTTTAATTTTTTCACTATTTTTTTATTATTTTCTCTAAACAAGGATAAAAAAGGTGCAACCACAAAAATTGGCACCTACAACTGAGGTGGGATGTGGTCTACAGAAATACTGCAAGTTCTCTGAAAAGCGTGCAAAAACTTTGACAATTTTTTTTTTATTTTCCTGAATTTTTTTGGCAATTTTGATGAAACTAAACAGGGCGAACCAATCTGTTGTTGAGCGTGGGTAACAGTTGCAAGATGAACCTGTGCTGATAGAAAAATATGTAGAGCTATGTGTAGGCACACAATATTACACCAAGGATTAGCAATTAATGAGCGCAGATTAGCGATTGTTCAATCCGGATCCAAAGTACAAATCACAGCTGCTAGCTAAGACGTGTCGAGACGTAGCGCCACAAGGTGAAAACAAAGGACAATGGAAAGAACGCACAGAACAAGCAAATAACACAGATTTTTCCTTTGTCCGAAATTTTTCCCTGATTTTTCGAAAAGGCACTAGTGGGAATCAAACTTTTTTATTTTTTCACTAGTTTTTTTATAATTTTCTCTGAACAAGGATCAAAAAAGGTGCAACCACAAAAATTGGCACCTACAACTGAGGTGGGATGTGGTCTACACAAATACAACACGTTCTCTGAAAAGCGTGCAAAAACTTTGACAATTTTTTTTCTTTATTTTCCTGATTTTTTTTGGCAATTTTGATGAAACCAAACAGGGCGAACCAATCTGTTGTTGAGCGTGGGTAACAGTTGCAAGATGAATCTGTGCTGGTAGAAGAATATGTGGAGCGATGGGTAGGCAGACAATATGACAGCAAGGATTAGTAATTAACGAGTGCAGATTAGCGATTGTTCAATCCGGATCCAAAGTACAAATCACAGCTGCTGGCTAAGACGTGTCGAGACGTAGCGCAACAAGGTGAAAACAAAGGACGATGGAAAGAACGCACCGAACAAGCAAATAACACGGATTTTTCTTTTTTCCTGAATTTTTCCCTGATTTTTCCAAAAGGCATTCGTGGGAATCAAACTTTTTTTTTTATTTTTTACTATTTTTTTATAATTTTTCCTGAACAAGGACCAAAAAAGATGCAACCACAAAAATTGGCACCTACAACTGAGGTGGGATGTGGTCTACAGAAATACAGCACATTCTCTGAAAACCATGCAAAAACTTTGACAATTTTTTTCTTTATTTTCCTAAATTTTTTTGGCAATTTTGATGAAACCAAACAGAGCGAACCAATCTGTTATTGAGCTATGGGTAGACACATAATATGATAGCAACGATTAGTAATTAACGAGTGCAGATTAGCGATTGTTCAATCCGGATCCAAAGTACAAATCACAGCTGCTGGCTAAGACGTGTCGAGATGTAGCGCAACAAGGTGAAAACAAAGGACGATGGAAAGAATGCACAGAACACGCAAATAACACGGATTTTTCTTTTTTCCTGAATTTTTCCCTGATTTTTCCAAAAGGCACTCGTGGGAATTAAACTTTTTTATTTTTTCACTATTTTTTTATAATTTTCCCTGAACAAGGACCAAAAAAGATGCAACCACAAAAATTGGCACCTACAACTGAGGTGAGATGTGGTCTACAGAAATACAGCACGTTCTCTGAAAAGCGTGCAAAAATTTTGACAAATTTTTTCTTTATTTTCCTGAATTTTTTTGGCAATTTTGATGAAACTAAACAGGGCGAACCAATATGTTGTTGAGCGTGGGTAACAGTTGCAAGATGAACCTGTGCTGATAGAAAAATATGTAGAGCTATGGGTTGGCACACAATATTACAGCAAGGATTAGCAATTAACGAGTGCATATTAGCGATTGTTCAATCCGGATCCAAAGTACAAATCACAGCTGCTGGCTAAGACATGTCGAGACGTAGCGCAACAAGGTAAAAAACAAAGGACGATGGAAAGAACGCACAAAACAAGCAAATAACACGGATTTTTCCTTTTTTCTGAATTTTTCTCTGATTTTTCCAAAAGGCACTGGTGGGAATCAAACTTTTTTATTTTTTCACTATTTTTTTATTATTTTCTCTCAACAAGGATCAAAAAAGATGCAACCACAAAAATTGGCACCTACAACTGCGGTGGGATGTGGTCTACAGAAATACAACACGTTCTCTGAAAAGCGTGCAAAAACTTTGACAATTTTTTTTCTTTATTTTCCTGAATTTTTTTGGCAATTTTGATGAAACCAAACAGGGTGAACCAATCTGTTGTTGTGCCTGCGTAACAGTTGCAAGATGAACCTATGCTGATAGAAGACTATGTGGAGCTATGGGTAGGCACACAAGCAAGGATTAGCAATTAACGAGCGTAGATTAGCGATTGTTCAATCCGGATCCAAAGTACAAATCACAGCTGCTGGCTAAGACGTGTTGAGACGTAGCGCAACAAGGTGAAAACAAAGGACGATGGAAAGAACGCACAGAACAAGTAAATAACACGGATTTTTCCTTTGTCCGAAATTTTTCCCTGATTTTTTTAAAAGGCACTAGTGGGAATCAAACTTTTTTATTGTTTCACTAGTTTTTTTATAATTTTCTCTGAACAAGGATCAAAAAAGGTGCAACCACAAAAATTGGCACCTACAACTGAGGTGGGATGTGGTCTACACAAATACAACACATTCTCTGAAAAGCGTGCAAAAACTTTGACAATTTTTTTTCTTTATTTTCCTGAATTTTTTTGGCAATTTTGATGTAACCAAACAGGGCGAACCAATCTGTTGTTGAGCGTGGGTAACAGTTGCAAGATGAACCTGTGCTGATAGAAGAATATATGGAGCTATGGGTAGGCACACAATATGACAGCAAGGATTAGCAATTAACGAGCGCAGATTAGCGATTGTTCAATCCAGATCCAAAGTACAAATCACAGCTGCTGGCTAAGACGTGTCGAGATGTAGCGCAACAAGGTGAAAACAAAGGACGATGGAAAGAACGCACAGAACAAGCAAATAACACGGATTTTTCCTTTGTCCGAAATTTTTCCCTGATTTTTCCAAAAGGCACTAGGGGAATCAAACTTTTTTTATTTTTTCACTAGTTTTTTTATAATTTTCTCTGAACAAGGATCAAAAAAGGTGCAACCACAAAAATTGGTACCTACAACTGAGGTGGGATGTGGTCTACACAAATACAACACGTTCTCTGAAAAGCGTGCAAAAACTTTGACAATTTTTTTTCTTTATTTTCCTGAATTTTTTTTGGCAATTTTGATGAAACCAAACAGGGCGAACCGATCTGTTGTTGAGCGTGGGTAACAGTTGCAAGATGAATCTGTGCTGATAGAAGAATATGTGGAGCGATGGGTAGGCACACAATATGACAGCAAGGATTAGCAATTAACGAGCGCAGATTAGCCATTGTTCAATCCGGATCCAAAGTACAAATCACAGCTGCTGGCTAAGACGTGTCGAGACGTAGCGCAACAAGGTGAAAACAAAGGACGATGGAAAGAACGCACAGAACAAGCAAATAACACGGATTTTTCCTTTGTGCGAAATTTTTCCCTAATTTTTCCAAAAGGCACTAGTGGGAATCAAACTTTTTTATTTTTTCACTAGTTTTTTTATAATTTTCTCTGAACAAGGATCAAAAAAGGTGCAACCACAAAAATTGGCACCTACAACTGAGGTGGGATGTGGTCTACACAAATACAACACGTTCTCTGAAAAGCGTGCAAAAACTTTGTCAATTTTTTTCTTTATTTTCCTGAATTTTTTTGGCAATTTTGATAAAACCAAACAGGGCGAACCAATCTGTTGTTGAGCGTGGGTAACAGTTGCAAGATGAATCTGTGCTGATAGAAGAATATGTGGAGCGATGGGTAGGCACTCACAGCAAGGATTAGCAATTAACGAGTGCAGATTAGCGATTGTTCAATCCGGATCCAAAGTACAAATTACAGCTGCTGGCTAAGACGTGTCGAGACGTGGCACAACAAGTTGAAAACAAAGGACGATGGAAAGAACGCACAGAACAAGCAAATAACACGGATTTTTCCTTTTTCCTGAATTTTTCCCTGATTTTTCAAAAGGAACCAGTGGGAATCAACTTTTTTATTTTTTCACTATTTTTTTTATAATTTTTTCTGAACATGGACCAAAAAAGATGCAACCACAAAAATTGGCACCTACAACTGTGGTAGGATGTGGTCTACAGAAATATAGCACGTTCTCTGAGAAGCATACAAAAAGTTTGACAATTCTTTTTCTTTATTTTCCAGAATTTTTTTGGCAATTTTGATAAAACCAAACAGGGCGAACCATTCTGTTGTTGAGCGTGGGTACAGTTGCAAGATGAACCTGTGCTGATAAAAGAATATGTAGAGCGATGGGTAGGCAGACAATATGACAGCAAGGATTAGTAATTAACGAGTGCAGATTAGCGATTGTTCAATCTGGATCCAAAGTACAAATCACAGCTGCTGGCTAAGACGTGTTGAGACGTAGCGCAACAAGGTGAAAACAAAGGACGATGGAAAGAACGCACCGAACAAGCAAATAACCCGGATTTTTCTTTTTTCCTGAATTTTTCCAAAAGGCACTAGTGGGAATCAAACTTTTTTATTTTTTCACTAGTTTTTTTATAATTTTCTCTGAACAAGGATCAAAAAAGGTGCAACCGCAAAAATTGGCACCTACAACTGAGGTGGGATGTGGTCTATACAAATACAACATGTTCTCTGAAAAGCGTGCAAAAACTTTGACAATTTTTTTTCTTTATTTTCTTGAATTTTTTTGGCAATTTTGATGTAACCAAACAGGGCGAACCAATCTATTGTTGAGCGTGGGTAACAGTTGCAAGATGAACCTGTGCTGTTAGAAGAATATGTGGAGCTATGGGTAGGCATACAATATGACAGCAAGGATTAGCAATTAACGAGCGCAGATTAGCGATTGTTCAATCCAGATCCAAAGTACAAATCACAGCTGCTGGCTAAGACGTGTCGAGACGTAGCGCAACAAGGTGAAAACAAAGGACAATGGAAAGAACGCACAGAACAAGCAAATAACACGGATTTTTCCTTTGTCCGAAATTTTTCCCTGATTTTTCCAAAAGGCACCAGTGGGAATAAAACTTTTTTATTTTTTCACTAGTTTTTTTATAGTTTTCTCTGAACAAGGATAAAAAAAGGTGCAACCACAAAAATTGGCACCTACAACTGAGGTGGGATGTGGTCTACACAAATACAACACGTTCTCTGAAAGGCGTGCAAAAACTTTGACAATTTTTTTTCTTTATTTTCCTGAATTTTTTTTGCAATTTTGATGAAACCAAACAGGGCGAACCAATCTGTTGTTGAGCGTGGGTAACAGTTGCAAGATGAATCTGTGCTGATAGAAGAATATGTGGAGCGATGGGTAGGCACACAATATAACAGCAAAGATTAGCAATTAACGAGCGCAGATTAGCCATTGTTCAATCCGGATCCAAAGTACAAATCACAGCTGCTGGCTAAGACGTGTCGAGACGTAGCGCAACAAGGTAAAAACAAAGGACGATGGAAAGAACGCACAGAACAAGCAAATAACACGGATTTTTCCTTTGTGTGAAATTTTTCCCTAATTTTTCCAAAAGGCACTAGTGGGAATCAAACTTTTTTTTTATTTTTTCACTAGTTTTTTTATAATTTTCTCTGAACAAGGATCAAAAAAGGTGCAACCACAAAAATTGGCACCTACAACTGAGGTGGGATATGGTCTACACAAATACACCACGTTCTCTGAAAAGCGTGCAAAAACTTTGTCAATTTTTTTTTTTATTTTCCTGAATTTTTTCGGCAATTTTGATGAAACCAAACAGGGTGAACCAATCTGTTGTTGTGCCTGCGTAACAGTTGCAAGATGAACCTATGCTGATAGAAGAATATGTGGAGCTATGGGTAGGCACACAAGCAAGGATTAGCAATTAACGAGCGCAGATTAGCGATTGTTCAATCCGGATCCAAAGTACAAATCACAGCTGCTGGCTAAGACATGTCGAGACGTAGCGCAACAAGGTGAAAACAAAGGACGATGTAAAGAACGCACAGAACAAGCAAATAACACGGATTTTCCTTTTTCCTAAATTTTTCGTGATTTTTCCAAAAGGCACCGGTGGGAATCAAACTTTTTTATTTTTTCACTAGTTTTTTTATTAATTTCTCTGAACAAGGATAAAAAAAGGTGCAACCACAAAAATTGGCACCTACAACTGAGGTGTGATGTGGTCTACAGAAATACAGCACGTTCTCTGAAAGCGTGCAAAAACATTGATAATTTTTTTCTTTATTTTCTTGAATTTTTTTGGCAATTTTTGATGAATCCAAATAGGGCGAACCAATCTGTTGTTGAGCGTGGGTAACAGTTGCAAGATGAATCTGTGCTGATCGAAGAATATGTGGAGTGATGGGTAGACACACAATATGATTGCAAGGATTAGCAATTAACGAGCGCAGATTAGTGATTGTTCAATCCAGATCCAAAGTACAAATCACAGCTGCTGGCTAAGACGTGTCGAGACGTAGCGCAACAAGGTGAAACAAAGGACGGTGGAAAGAACGCACAGAACAAGCAAATAACACGGATTTTTCCTTTGTCCGAAATTTTTCCCTGATTTTTCCAAAAGGCACTAGTGGGAATCAAACTTTTTTATTTTTTCACTAGTTTTTTTATAATTTTCTCTGAACAAGGATCAAAAAAGGTGTAACCACAAAAATTGGCACCTACAACTGAGGTGGGATGTGGTCTACACAAATACAACATGTTCTCTGAAAAGCGTGCAAAAACTTTGATAATTTTTTTTCTTTATTTTCTTGAATTTTTTTGGCAATTTTGATGTAACCAAACAGGGCGAACCAATCTGTTGTTGAGCGTGGGTAACAGTTGCAAGATGAACCTGTGCTGATGGAAGAATATGTGGAGCTATGGGTAGGCACACAATATGACAGCAAGGATAAGCAATTAACGAGCACAGATTAGCGATTGTTCAATCCAGATCCAAAGTACAAATAAAGCTGCTGGCTGAGACGTGTCGAGACGTAGCGCAACAAGGTGAAAACAAAGGACGATGGAAAGAACGCACAGAACAAGCAAATAACACGGATTTTTCCTTTGTCCGAAATTTTTCCCTGATTTTTCCAAAAGGCACCAGTGGGAATAAAACTTTTTTATTTTTTCACAAGTTTTTTTATAATTTTCTCTGAACAAGGATCAAAAAAGGTGCAACCACAAAAATTGGCACCTACAACTGAGGTGTGATGTGGTCTACAGAAATACAGCACGTTCTCTGAAAAGCGTGCAAAAACATTGATAATTTTTTTCTTTATTTTCTTGAATTTTTTTGGTAATTTTGATGAATCCAAATAGGGCGAACCAATCTGTTGTTGAGCGTGGGTAACAGTTGCAAGATGAATCTGTGCTGATCGAAGAATATGTGGAGTGATGGGTAGACACACAATATGATTGCAAGGAATAGCAATTAACGAGCGCAGATTAGTGATTGTTCAATCCAGATCCAAAGTACAACATCACAGCTGCTGGCTAAGACGTGTCGAGACGTAGCGCAACAAGGTGAAAACAAAGGACGGTGGAAAGAACGCACAGAACAAGCAAATAACACGGATTTTCCTTTGTCCGAAATTTTTCCCTGATTTTTCCAAAAGGCACTAGTGGGAATCAAACTTTTTTATTTTTTTCACTAGTTTTTTTTATAATTTCTCTGAACAAGGATCAAAAAAGGTGTAACCACAAAAATTGGCACCTACAACTGAGGTGGGATGTGGTCTACACAAATACAACATGTTCTCTGAAAAGCGTGCAAAAACTTTGATAATTTTTTTTCTTTATTTTCTTGAATTTTTTTGGCAATTTTGATGTAACCAAACAGGGCGAACCAATCTGTTGTTGAGCGTGGGTAAACAGTTGCAAGATGAACCTGTGCTGATAGAAGAATATGTGGAGCTATGGGTAGGCACACAATATGACAGCAAGGATAAGCAATTAACGAGCGCAGATTAGCGATTGTTCAATCCAGATCCAAAGTACAAATCACAGCTGCTGGCTGAGACGTGTCGAGACGTAGCGCAACCAGGTGAAAACAAAGGACGATGGAAAGAAACGCACAGAACAAGCAAATAACACGGATTTTTCCTTTGTCCGAAATTTTTCCCTGATTTTTCCAAAAGGCACCAGTGGGAATAAAACTTTTTTATTTTTTCCACAAGTTTTTTTTATAGTTTTTCTCTGAACAAGGATCAAAAAAGGTGCAACCACAAAATTGGCACCTACAACTGAGGTGGGATGTGGTCTACACAAATACAACACGTTCTCTAAAAAGCGTGCAAAAACTTTGACAATTTTTTTTCTTATTTTCCTGAATTTTTTTTGGCAATTTTGATGAAACCAAACAGGGCGAAACCAATCTGCTTGTTGAGCGTGGGTAACAGTTGCAAGATGAATCTGTGCTGATAGAAGAATATGTGGAGCGATGGGTAGGCACACAATATGACAGCAAAGATTAGCAATTAACGAGCGTAGATTAGCCATTGTTCAATCCGGATCCAAAGTACAAATCACAGCTGCTGGCTAAGACGTGTCGAGACGTAGCGCAATAAGGTAAAAACAAAGGACGATGGAAAGAACGCACAGAACAAGCAAATAACACGGATTTTTCCTTTGTGTGAAATTTTTCCCTAATTTTTCCAAAAGGCACTAGTGGGAATCAAACTTTTTTATTTTTTCACTAGTTTTTTTATAATTTTCTCTGAACAAGGATCAAAAAAGGTGCAACCACAAAAATTGGCACCTACAACTGAGGTGGGATGTGGTCTACACAAATACACCACGTTCTCTGAAAAGCGTGCAAAAACTTTGTCAAATTTTTTTCTTTATTTTCCTGAATTTTTTCGGCAATTTTGATGAAACCAAACAGGGTGAACCAATCTGTTGTTGTGCCTGCGTAACAGTTGCAAGATGAACCTATGCTGATAGAAGAATATGTGGAGCTATGGGTAGGCACACAAGCAAGGATTAGCAATTAACGAGCGCAGATTAGCGATTGTTCAATCCGGATCCAAAGTACAAATCACAGCTGCTGGCTAAGACGTGTCGAGACGTAGCGCAACAAGGTGAAAACAAAGGACGATGTAAAGAACGCACAGAACAAGCAAATAACACGGATTTTTCCTTTTTCCGAAATTTTTTCGTGATTTTTCCAAAAGGCACCGGTGGGAATCAAACTTTTTTATTTTTTCACTAGTTTTTTTATAATTTTCTCTGAACAAGGATAAAAAAAGGTGCAACCACAAAAATTGGCACCTACAACTGAGGTGTGATGTGGTCTACAGAAATACAGCACGTTCTCTGAAAAGCGTGCAAAAACATTGACAATTTTTTTCTTTATTTTCTTGAATTTTTTTGGCAATTTTGATGAAACCAAATAGGGCGAACCAATCTGTTGTTGAGCGTGGGTAACAGTTGCAAGATGAATCTGTGCTGATCGAAGAATATGTGGAGTGATGGGTAGACACACAATATGATTGCAAGGATTAGCAATTAACGAGCGCAGATTAGCGATTGTTCAATCCAGATCCAAAGTACAAATCACAGCTGCTGGCTAAGACGTGTCGAGACATAGCGCAACAAGGTGAAAACAAAGGACGGTGGAAAGAACGCACAGAACAAGCAAATAACACGGATTTTTCCTTTGTCCGAAATTTTTCCCTGATTTTTCCAAAAGGCACTAGTGGGAATCAAACTTTTTTTATTTTTTCACTAGTTTTTTTATAATTTTCTCTGAACAAGGATCAAAAAAGGTGCAACCACAAAAATTGGTACCTACAACTGAGGTGGGATGTGGTCTACACAAATACAACACGTTCTCTGAAAAGCGTGCAAAAACTTTGACAATTTTTTTTCTTTATTTTCCTGAATTTTTTTTGGCAATTTTGATGAAACCAAACAGGGCGAACCAATCTGTTGTTGAGCGTGGGTAACAGTTGCAAGATGAATCTGTGCTGATAGAAGAATATGTGGAGCGATGGGTAGGCACACAATATGACAACAAGGATTAGCAATTAACGAGCGCAGATTAGCCATTGTTCAATCCGGATCCAAAGTACAAATCACAGCTGCTGGCTAAGACGTGTCGAGACGTAGCGCAACAAGGTGAAAACAAAGGACGATGGAAAGAACGCACAGAACAAGCAAATAACACGGATTTTTCCTTTGTGCGAAATTTTTCCCTAATTTTTCCAAAAGGCACTAGTGGGAATCAAACTTTTTTATTTTTTCAATAGTTTTTTTATAATTTTCTCTGAACAAGGATCAAAAAAGGTGCAACCACAAAAATTGGCACCTACAACTGAGGTGGGATGTGGTCTACACAAATACAACACGTTCTCTGAAAAGCGTGCAAAAACTTTGTCAATTTTTTTCTTTATTTTCCTGAATTTTTTTGGCAATTTTGATAAAACCAAACAGGGCGAACCAATCTGTTGTTGAGCGTGGGTAACAGTTGCAAGATGAATCTGTGCTGATAGAAGAATATGTGGAGCGATGGGTAGGCACTCACAGCAAGGATTAGCAATTAACGAGTGCAGATTAGCGATTGTTCAATCCGGATCCAAAGTACAAATCACAGCTGCTGGCTAAGACGTGTCGAGACGTGGCACAACAAGTTGAAAACAAAGGACGATGGAAAGAACGCACAGAACAAGCAAATAACACGGATTTTTCCATTTTCCTGAATTTTTCCCTGATTTTTCAAAAGGAACCAGTGGGAATCAACTTTTTTATTTTTTCACTATTTTTTTTATAATTTTTTCTGAACATGGACCAAAAAAGATGCAACCACAAAAATTGGCACCTACAACTGTGGTAGGATGTGGTCTACAGAAATATAGCACGTTCTCTGAGAAGCATACAAAAAGTTTGACAATTCTTTTTCTTTATTTTCCAGAATTTTTTTGGCAATTTTGATAAAACCAAACAGGGCGAACCATTCTGTTGTTGAGCGTGGGTACAGTTGCAAGATGAACCTGTGCTGATAAAAGAATATGTGGAGCGATGGGTAGGCAGACAATATGACAGCAAGGATTAGTAATTAACGAGTGCAGATTAGCGATTGTTCAATCTGGATCCAAAGTACAAATCACAGCTGCTGGCTAAGACGTGTTGAGACGTAGCGCAACAAGGTGAAAACAAAGGACGATGGAAAGAACGCACCGAACAAGCAAATAACCCGGATTTTTCTTTTTTCCTGAATTTTTCCAAAAGGCACTAGTGGGAATCAAAGTTTTTTATTTTTTCACTAGTTTTTTTATAATTTTCTCTGAACAAGGATCAAAAAAGGTGCAACCGCAAAAATTGGCACCTACAACTGAGGTGGGATGTGGTCTATACAAATACAACATGTTCTCTGAAAAGCGTGCAAAAACTTTGACAATTTTTTTTCTTTATTTTCTTGAATTTTTTTGGCAATTTTGATGTAACCAAACAGGGCGAACCAATCTGTTGTTGAGCGTGGGTAACAGTTGCAAGATGAACCTGTGCTGTTAGAAGAATATGTGGAGCTATGGGTAGGCACACAATATGACAGCAAGGATTAGCAATTAACGAGCGCAGATTAGCGATTGTTCAATCCAGATCCAAAGTACAAATCACAGCTGCTGGCTAAGACGTGTCGAGACGTAGCGCAACAAGGTGAAAACAAAGGACAATGGAAAGAACGCACAGAACAAGCAAATAACACGGATTTTTCCTTTGTCCGAAATTTTTCCCTGATTTTTCCAAAAGGCACCAGTGGGAATAAAACTTTTTTATTTTTTCACTAGTTTTTTTATAGTTTTCTCTGAACAAGGATAAAAAAAGGTGCAACCACAAAAATTGGCACCTACAACTGAGGTGGGATGTGGTCTACACAAATACAACACGTTCTCTGAAAAGCGTGCAAAAACTTTGACAATTTTTTTTCTTTATTTTCCTGAATTTTTTTTGCAATTTTGATGAAACCAAACAGGGCGAACCAATCTGTTGTTGAGCGTGGGTAACAGTTGCAAGATGAATCTGTGCTGATAGAAGAATATGTGGAGCGATGGGTAGGCACACAATATAACAGCAAAGATTAGCAATTAACGAGCGCAGATTAGCCATTGTTCAATCCGGATCCAAAGTACAAATCACAGCTGCTGGCTAAGACGTGTCGAGACGTAGCGCAACAAGGTAAAAACAAAGGACGATGGAAAGAACGCACAGAACAAGCAAATAACACGGATTTTTCCTTTGTGTGAAATTTTTCCCTAATTTTTCCAAAAGGCACTAGTGGGAATCAAACTTTTTTTATTTTTTCACTAGTTTTTTTATAATTTTCTCTGAACAAGGATCAAAAAAGGTGCAACCACAAAAATTGGCACCTACAACTGAGGTGGGATATGGTCTACACAAATACACCACGTTCTCTGAAAAGCGTGCAAAAACTTTGTCAATTTTTTTTCTTTATTTTCCTGAATTTTTTCGGCAATTTTGATGAAACCAAACAGGGTGAACCAATCTGTTGTTGTGCCTGCGTAACAGTTGCAAGATGAACCTATGCTGATAGAAGAATATGTGGAGCTATGGGTAGGCACACAAGCAAGGATTAGCAATTAACGAGCGCAGATTAGCGATTGTTCAATCCGGATCCAAAGTACAAATCACAGCTGCTGGCTAAGACGTGTCGAGACGTAGCGCAACAAGGTGAAAACAAAGGACGATGTAAAGAACGCACAGAACAAGCAAATAACACGGATTTTTCCTTTTTCCTAAATTTTTTCGTGATTTTTCCAAAAGGCACCGGTGGGAATCAAACTTTTTTATTTTTTCACTAGTTTTTTTATAATTTTCTCTGAACAAGGATAAAAAAAGGTGCAACCACAAAAATGGGCACCTACAACTGAGGTGTGATGTGGTCTACAGAAATACAGCACGTTCTCTGAAAAGCGTGCAAAAACATTGATAATTTTTTTCTTTATTTTCTTGAATTTTTTTGGCAATTTTGATGAATCCAAATAGGGCGAACCAATCTGTTGTTGAGCGTGGGTAACAGTTGCAAGATGAATCTGTGCTGATCGAAGAATATGTGGAGTGATGGGTAGACACACAATATGATTGCAAGGATTAGCAATTAACGAGCGCAGATTAGTGATTGTTCAATCCAGATCCAAAGTACAAATCACAGCTGCTGGCTAAGACGTGTCGAGACGTAGCGCAACAAGGTGAAAACAAAGGACGGTGGAAAGAACGCACAGAACAAGCAAATAACACGGATTTTTCCTTTGTCCGAAATTTTTCCCTGATTTTTCCAAAAGGCACTAGTGGGAATCAAACTTTTTTATTTTTTCACTAGTTTTTTTATAATTTTCTCTGAACAAGGATCAAAAAAGGTGTAACCACAAAAATTGGCACCTACAACTGAGGTGGGATGTGGTCTACACAAATACAACATGTTCTCTGAAAAGCGTGCAAAAACTTTGATAATTT
Source organism: Saccharum spontaneum (assembly GCA_022457205.1). Classification (NCBI taxonomy): domain Eukaryota; kingdom Viridiplantae; phylum Streptophyta; class Magnoliopsida; order Poales; family Poaceae; genus Saccharum; species Saccharum spontaneum. Next base: position 76,391 of record JAKOGQ010000407.1, read on the forward strand.
TTTTTCTTTATTTTCTTGAATTTTTTTGGCAATTTTGATGTAACCAAACAGGGCGAACCAATCTGTTGTTGAGCGTGGGTAACAGTTGCAAGATGAACCTGTGCTGATAGAAGAATATGTGGAGCTATGGGTAGGCACACAATATGACAGCAAGGATAAGCAATTAACGAGCGCAGATTAGCGATTGTTCAATCCAGATCCAAAGTACAAATCACAGCTGCTGGCTGAGACGTGTCGAGACGTAGCGCAACAAGGTGAAAACAAAGGACGATGGAAAGAACGCACAGAACAAGCAAATAACACGGATTTTTCCTTTGTCCGAAATTTTTCCCTGATTTTTCCAAAAGGCACCAGTGGGAATAAAACTTTTTTATTTTTTCTAAAGTTTTTTTTATAATTTTCTCTGAACAAGGATCAAAAAAGGTGCAACCACAAAAATTGGCACCTACAACTGAGGTGTGATGTGGTCTACAGAAATACAGCATGTTCTCTGAAAAGCGTGCATAAACATTGATAATTTTTTTCTTTATTTTCTTGAATTTTTTTGGCAATTTTGATGAATCCAAATAGGGCGAACCAATCTGTTGTTGAGCGTGGGTAACAGTTGCAAGATGAATCTGTGCTGATCGAAGAATATGTGGAGTGATGGGTAGACACACAATATGATTGCAAGGATTAGCAATTAACGAGCGCAGATTAGTGATTGTTCAATCCAGATCCAAAGTACAAATCACAGCTGCTGGCTAAGACGTGTCAAGACGTAGCGCAACAAGGTGAAAACAAAGGACGGTGGAAAGAACGCACAGAACAAGCAAATAACACGGATTTTTCCTTTGTCCAAAATTTTTCCCTGATTTTTCCAAAAGGCACTAGTGGGAATCAAACTTTTTTATTTTTTCACTAGTTTTTTTATAATTTTCTCTGAACAAGGATCAAAAAAGGTGTAACCACAAAAATTGGCACCTACAACTGAGGTGGGATGTGGTCTACACAAATACAACATGTTCTCTGAAAAGCGTGCAAAAACTTTGATAATTTTTTTTCTTTATTTTCTTGAATTTTTTTTGGCAATTTTGATGTAACCAAACAGGGCGAACCAATCTGTTGTTGAGCGTGGGTAACAGTTGTAAGATGAACCTGTGCTGATAGAAGAATATGTGGAGCTATGGGTAGGCACACAATATGACAGCAAGGATAAGCAATTAACGAGCGCAGATTAGCGATTGTTCAATCCAGATCCAAAGTACAAATCACAGCTGCTGGCTGAGACGTGTCGAGACGTAGCGCAACAAGGTGAAAACAAAGGACGATGGAAAGAACGCACAGAACAAGCAAATAACACGGATTTTTCCTTTGTCCGAAATTTTTCCCTGATTTTTCCAAAAGGCACCAGTGGGAATAAAACTTTTTTATTTTTTCACAAGTTTTTTTTATAATTTTCTCTGAACAAGGATCAAAAAAGGTGCAACCACAAAAATTGGCACCTACAACTGAGGTGGGATGTGGTCTACACAAATACAACACGTTCTCTGAAAAGCGTGCAAAAACTTTGACAATTTTTTTTCTTTATTTTCCTAAATTTTTTTTGGCAATTTTGATGAAACCAAACAGGGCGAACCAATCTGTTGTTGAGCGTGGGTAACAGTTGCAAGATGAATCTGTGCTGATAGAAGAATATGTGGAGCGATGGGTAGGCACACAATATGACAGCAAAGATTAGCAATTAACGAGCGTAGATTAGCCATTGTTCAATCCGGATCCAAAGTATAAATCACAGCTGCTGGCTAAGACGTGTCGAGACGTAGCGCAACAAGGTAAAAACAAAGGACGATGGAAAGAACGCACAGAACAAGCAAATAACACGGATTTTTCCTTTGTGTGAAATTTTTCCCTAATTTTTCCAAAAGGCACTAGTGGGAATCAAACTTTTTTATTTTTTCACTAGTTTTTTTATAATTTTCTCTGAACAAGGATCAAAAAAGGTGCAACCACAAAAATTGGCACCTACAACTGAGGTGGGATGTGGTCTACACAAATACACCACGTTCTCTGAAAATCATGCAAAAACTTTGTCAATTTTTTTTCTTTATTTTCCTGAATTTTTTTGGCAATTTTGATGTAACCAAACAGGGTGAACCAATCTGTTGTTGAGCGTGGGTAACAGTTGCAAGATGAATCTGTGCTGATAGAAGAATATGTGGAGCGATGGGTAGGCACTGACAGCAGGGATTAGCAATTAACGAGTGCAGATTAGCGATTGTTCAATCCGGATCCAAAGTACAAATCACAGCTGCTGGCTAAGACGTGTCGAGACGTGGCACAGCAAGTTGAAAACAAAGGACGATGGAAAGAACGCACAGAACAAGCAAATAACACGGATTTTTCCTTTTTCCTGAATTTTTCCATGATTTTTCAAAAGGAACCAGTGGGAATCAACTTTTTTATTTTTTCACTATTTTTTTTATAATTTTCTCTGAACATGGACCAAAAAAGATGCAACCACAAAAATTGGCACCTACAACTGTGGTAGGATGTGGTCTACAGAAATATAGCACGTTCTCTGAAAAGCATACAAAAAGTTTGATAATTCTTTTTCTTTATTTTTCTGAATTTTTTTGACAATTTTGATAAAACCAAACAGGGTGAACCAATCTGTTGTTGAGCGTGGGTACAGTTGCAAGATGAACCTCTGCTGATAGAAGAATATGTGGAGCGATGGGTAGGCAGACAATATGACAGCAAGGATTAGTAATTAACGAGTGCAGATTAGCGATTGTTCAATCCGGATCCAAAGTACAAATCACAGCTGCTGGCTAAGACGTGTCGAGACGTAGCGCAACAAGGTGAAAACAAAGGACGATGGAAAGAACGCACCGAACAAGCAAATAACATGGATTTTTCTTTTTTCCTGAATTTTTTCCTAATTTTTCCAAAAGGCATTCGTGGGAATTAAACTTTTTTTATTTTTATACTATTTTTTTATAATTTTTCCTGAACAAGGACCAAAAAAGATGCAACCACAAAAATTGGCACCTACAACTGAGGTGGGATGTGGTCTACAGAAATACAGCACGTTCTCTGAAAAGCGTGCAAAAACTTTGTCAATTTATTTTTCTTTATTTTCCTAATTTTTTTTATCAATTTTGATGAAACCAAACAGGGCGAACCAATCTGTTATTGAGCTATGGGTAGACACATAATATGACAGCAACGATTAGCAATTAACGAGTGCAGATTAGCGATTGTTCAATCCGGATCCAAAGTACAAATCACAGCTGCTGGCTAAGACGTGTCGAGATGTAGCGCAACAAGGTGAAAACAAAGGACGATGGAAAGAATGCACACAACAAGCAAATAACACGGATTTTTCTTTTTTCCTGAATTTTTCCCTGATTTTTCCAAAAGGCACTCGTGGGAATCAAACTTTTTTATTTTTTCACTATTTTTTTTATAATTTTGCTTGAACAAGGACTAAAAAAGACGCAACCACAAAAATTGGCACCTACAACTGAGGTGGGATGTGGTCTACACAAATACAACACGTTCTCTGAAAAGCGTGCAAAAACTTTAACAATTTTTTTTCTTTATTTTCCTGAATTTTTTTTGGCAATTTTGATGAAACCAAACAGGGCGAACCAATCTGTTGTTGAGCGTGGGTAACAGTTGCAAGATGAATCTGTGCTGATAGAAGAATATGTGGAGCTATGGGTAGGCACACAATATGACAGCAAGGATTAGCAATTAACGAGCGCAGATTAGCGATTGTTCAATCCGGATCCAAAGTACAAATCACAGCTGCTGGCTAAGACGTGTCGAGACGTAGCGCAACAAGGTGAAAACAAAGGACGATAGAAAGAACGCACAGAACAAGCAAATAACATGGATTTTTCCTTTGTCTGAAATTTTTCCCTGATTTTTCCAAAAGGCACTAGTGGGAATCAAACTTTTTTATTTTTTCACTAGTTTTTTTATAATTTTCTCTGAACAAGGATCAAAAAAGGTGCAACCATAAAAATTGGCACCTACAACTGAGGTGGGATGTGGTCTACACAAATACAACTCGTTCTCTGAAAAGCATGCAAAAACTTTGACAATTTTTTTTTCTTTATTTTCCTAAATTTTTTTGGCAGTTTTGATGAAACCAAACAGGGCGAACCAATCTATTGTTGAGCGTGGGTAACAGTTGCAAGATGAATCTGTGCTGATAGAAGAATATGTGGAGCGATGGGTAGGCACACAATATGACAGCAAGGATTAGCAATTAACGAGCGCAGATTAGCGATTGTTCAATCCGGATCCAAAGTACAAATCACAGCTGCTGGCTAAGACGTGTCGAGACGTAGCGCAACAAGGTGAAAACAAAGGACGATGGAAAGAACGCACAGAACAAGCAAATAACACGGATTTTTCCTTTGTCCGAAATTTTTCCCTGATTTTTCCAAAAGGCACTAGTGGGAATCAAACTTTTTTATTTTTTCACTATTTTTTTGTTATTTTCTCTCAACAAGGATTAACAAAGATGCAACCACAATAATTGGCACCTACAACTGAGGTGGGATGTGGTCTACAGAAATACAGCACGTTCTCTGAAAAGCGTGCAAAAACTTTGACAATTCTTTTCTTTATTTTCCTAAATTTTTTTGGCAATTTTGATGAAACCAAACAGGGTGAACCAATCTATTGTTGAGCCTGCGTAACAGTTGCAAGCTGAACCTATGCTGATAGAAGACTATGTGGAGCTATGGGTAGGCACACAAGCAAGGATTAGCAATTAACGAGCGCAGATTAGCGATTGTTCAATCCGGATCCAAAGTACAAATCACAGCTGCTGGCTAAGACGTGTCGAGACGTAGCGCAACAAGGTAAAAACAAAGGACGATGTAAAGAACGCACAGAACAAGCAAATAACACGGATTTTTCCTTTTTCTAGAATTTTTCAGTGAATTTTCCAAAAGGCACTGGTGGGAATCAATCTTTTTTATTTTTTCACTAGTTTTTTATAATTTTCTCTGAACAAGGATCAAAAAAGGTGCAACCACAAAAATTGGCACCTACAACTGAGGTGTGATGTGGTCTACAGAAATACAGCACGTTCTCTGAAAAGCGTGCAAAAACATTAACAATTTTTTTCCTTTATTTTCCTGAATTTTTTTGGCAATTTTGATGCAACCAAATAGGGCGAACCAATCTGTTGTTGAGCGTGGGTAACAGTTGCAAGATGAACCTGTGCTGATAGAAGAATATGTGGAGCTATGGGTAGGCACACAATATGACAGCAAGGATTAGCAATTAACGAGCGCAGATTAGCGATTGTTCAATCCGGATCCAAAGTACAAATCACAGCTGCTGGCTAAGACGTGTCGAGACGTAGCGCAACAAGGTGAAAACAAAGGACGATGGAAAGAACGCACAGAACAAGCAAATAACACGGATTTTTCCTTTGTCCAAAATTTTTCCCTGATTTTTCCAAAAGGCACTAGTGGGAATCAAACTTTTTTATTTTTTCACTATTTTTTTTATTATTTTCTCTCAACAAGGATTAACAAAGATGCAACCACAATAATTGGCACCTACAACTAAGGTGGGATGTGGTCTACAGAAATACAGCACGTTCTCTGAAAAGCGTGCAAAAACTTTGACAATTTTTTTCTTTATTTTCCTAAATTTTTTTGGCAATTTTGATGAAACCAAACAGGGTGAACCAATCTATTGTTGAGCCTGCGTAACAGTTGCAAGATGAACCTATGCTGATAGAAGACTATGTGGAGCTATGGGTAGGCACACAAGCAAGGATTAGCAATTAACGAGCGCAGATTAGCGATTGTTCAATCCGGATCCAAAGTACAAATCACAGCTGCTAGCTAAGACGTGTCGAGACGTAGCGCAACAAGGTAAAAACAAAGGACGATGTAAAGAACGCACAGAACAAGCAAATAACACGGATTTTTCCTTTTTCTAGAATTTTTCAGTGATTTTTCCAAAAGGCACTGGTGGGAATCAAACTTTTTTATTTTTTCACTAGTTTTTTATAATTTTCTCTGAACAAGGATCAAAAAAGGTGCAACCACAAAAATTGGCACCTACAACTGAGGTGTGATGTGGTCTACAGAAATACAGCACGTTCTCTGAAAAGCGTGCAAAAACATTGACAATTTTTTTCCTTTATTTTCCTTAATTTTTTTGGCAATTTTGATGCAACCAAATAGGGCGAACCAATCTGTTGTTGAGCGTGGGTAACAGTTACAAGATGAACCTGTGCTGATAGAAGAATATGTGGAGCTATGGGTAGGCACACAATATGACAGCAAGGATTAGCAATTAACGAGCGCAGATTAGCGATTGTCCAATCCGGATCCAAAGTAAAAATCACAGCTGCTGGCTAAGACGTGTCGAGACATAACGCAACAAGGTGAAAACAAAGGACGATGGAAAGAACGCACAGAACAAGCAAATAACACGGATTTTTCCTTTGTCCAAAATTTTTCTCTGATTTTTCCAAAAGGCACTAGTGGGAATCAAACTCTTTTATTTTTTCACTAGTTTTTTTATAATTTTCTCTGAACAAGGATCAAAAAAGGTGCAACCACAAAAATTGGCACCTACAACTGAGGTGGGACGTGGTCTACACAAATACAACACGTTCTCTGAAAAGCGTGCAAAAACTTTGACAATTCTTTTACTTTATTTTCCTAAATTTTTTTGGCAATTTTGATGAAACCAAACAGGGTGAACCAATCTGTTGTTGAGCGTGGGTAACAGTGGCAAGATGAATCTGTGCTGATAGAAGAATATGTGGAGCGATGGGTAGGCACACAATATGACAGCAAGGATTAGCAATTAACGAATGCAGATTAGCGATTGTTCAATCCGGATCCAAAGTACAAATCACAGCTGCTGGCTAAGACGTGTCGAGACGTAGCGCAACAAGGTGAAAACAAAGGATGATGGAAAGAACGCACAGAACAAGCAAATAACACAGATTTTTCTTTTTTCCTGAATTTTTCCCTGATTTTTCCAAAAGGCACCGGTGGGAATCAAACTTTTTTATTTTTTCACTATTTTTTTATTATTTTCTCTGAACAAGGATAAAAAAAGATGCAACCACAAAAATTGGCACCTACAATTGAGGTGGGATGTGGTCTACACAAATACAACACGTTCTCTGAAAAGCGTGCAAAAACTTTGACAATTTTTTTTCTTTATTTTCCTGAATTTTTTTTGGCAATTTTGATGAAACCAAACAGGGCGAACCAATCTGTTGTTGAGCGTGGGTAACAGTTGCAAGATGAATCTGTGCTGATAGAAGAATATGTGGAGCTATGGGTAGGCACACAATATGACAGCAAGGATTAGCAATTAACGAGCGCAGATTAGCGATTGTTCAATCCGGATCCAAAGTACAAATCACAGCTGTTGGCTAAGACGTGTCGAGACGTAGCGCAACAAGGTGAAAACAAAGGACGATAGAAAGAACGCACAGAGCAAGCAAATAACATGGATTTTTCCTTTGTCTGAAATTTTTCCCTGATTTTTCCAAAAGGCACTAGTGGGAATCAAACTTTTTTATTTTTTCACTAGTTTTTTTATAATTTTCTCTGAACAAGGATCAAAAAAGGTGCAACCATAAAAATTGGCACCTACAACTGAGGTGGGATGTGGTCTACACAAATACAACTCGTTCTCTGAAAAGCGTGCAAAAACTTTGACAATTTTTTTTTCTTTATTTTCCTAAATTTTTTTTGGCAGTTTTGATGAAACCAAACAGGGCGAACCAATCTGTTGTTGAGCGTGGGTAACAGTTGCAAGATGAATCTGTGCTGATAGAAGAATATGTGGAGCGATGGGTAGGCACACAATATGACAGCAAGGATTAGCAATTAACGAGCGCAGATTAGCGATTGTTCAATCCAGATCCAAAGTACAAATCACAGCTGCTGGCTAAGACGTGTCGAGACGTAGCGCAACAAGGTGAAAACAAAGGACGATGGAAAGAACGCACAGAACAAGCAAATAACACGGATTTTTCCTTTGTCCGAAATTTTCCCTGATTTTTCCAAAAGGCACTAGTGGGAATCAAACTTTTTTATTTTTTCACTATTTTTTTATTATTTTCTCTCAACAAGGATTAACAAAGATGCAACCACAATAATTGGCACCTACAACTGAGGTGGGATGTGGTCTACAGAAATACAGCACGTTCTCTGAAAAGCGTGCAAAAACTTTGACAATTTTTTTCTTTATTTTCCTAAATTTTTTTGGCAATTTTGATGAAACCAAACAGGGTGAACCAATCTATTGTTGAGCCTGCGTAACAGTTGTAAGAGAACCTATGCTGATAGAAGACTATGTGGAGCTATGGGTAGGCACACAAGCAAGGATTAGCAATTAACGAGCGCAGATTAGCGATTGTTCAATCCGGATCCAAAGTACAAATCACAGCTGCTGGCTAAGACGTGTCGAGACGTAGCGCAACAAGGTAAAAACAAAGGACGATGTAAAGAACGCACAGAACAAGCAAATAACACGGATTTTTCCTTTTTCTAGAATTTTTCAGTGATTTTTCCAAAAGGCACTGGTGGGAATCAAACTTTTTTATTTTTTCACTAGTTTTTTTATAATTTTCTCTGAACAAGGATCAAAAAAGGTGCAACCACAAAAATTGGCACCTACAACTGAGGTGTGATGTGGTCTACAGAAATACAGCACGTTCTCTGAAAAGCGTGCAAAAACATTGACAATTTTTTTCCTTTATTTTCCTGAATTTTTTTGGCAATTTTGATGCAACCAAATAGGGCGAACCAATCTGTTGTTGAGCGTGGGTAACAGTTACAAGATGAACCTGTGCTGATAGAAGAATATGTGGAGCTATGGGTAGGCACACAATATGACAGCAAGGATTAGCAATTAACGAGCGCAGATTAGCGATTGTCCAATCCGGATCCAAAGTAAAAATCACAGCTGCTGGCTAAGACGTGTCGAGACATAGCGCAACAAGGTGAAAACAAAGGACGATGGAAAGAACGCACATAACAAGCAAATAACACGGATTTTTCCTTTGTCCAAAATTTTTCCCTGATTTTTCCAAAAGGCACTAGTGGGAATCAAACTCTTTTATTTTTTCACTAGTTTTTTTATAATTTTCTCTGAACAAGGATCAAAAAAGGTGCAACCACAAAAATTGGCACCTACAACTGAGGTGGGACATGGTCTACACAAATACAACACGTTCTCTGAAAAGCGTGCAAAAACTTTGACAATTCTTTTACTTTATTTTCCTAAATTTTTTTGGCAATTTTGATGAAACCAAACAGGGTGAACCAATCTGTTGTTGAGCGTGGGTAACAGTGGCAAGATGAATCTGTGCTGATAGAAGAATATGTGGAGCGATGGGTAGGCACACAATATGACAGCAAGGATTAGCAATTAACGAATGCAGATTAGCGATTGTTCAATCCGGATCCAAAGTACAAATCACAGCTGCTGGCTAAGACGTGTCGAGACGTAGCGCAACAAGGTGAAAACAAAGGATGATGGAAAGAATGCACAGAACAAGGAAATAACACGGATTTTTCTTTTTTCCTGAATTTTTCCCTGATTTTTCCAAAAGGCACCGGTGGGAATCAAACTTTTTTATTTTTTCACTATTTTTTTATTATTTTCTCTGAACAAGGATAAAAAAAGATGCAACCACAAAAATTGGCACCTACAATTGAGGTGGGATGTGGTCTACACAAATACAACACGTTCTCTGAAAAGCGTGCAAAAACTTTGACAATTTTTTTTCTTTATTTTCCTGAATTTTTTTTTGGCAATTTTGATGAAACCAAACAGGGCGAACCAATCTGTTGTTGAGCGTGGGTAACAGTTGCAAGATGAATCTGTGCTGATAGAAGATTATGTGGAGCTATGGGTAGGCACACAATATGACAGCAAGGATTAGCAATTAACGAGCGCAGATTAGCGATTGTTCAATCCAGATCCAAAGTACAAATCACAGCTGTTGGCTAAGACGTGTCGAGACGTAGCGCAACAAGGTGAAAACAAAGGACGATAGAAAGAACGCACAGAACAAGCAAATAACATGGATTTTTCCTTTGTCTGAAATTTTTCCCTGATTTTTCCAAAAGGCACTAGTGGGAATCAAACTTTTTTATTTTTTCACTAGTTTTTTTATAATTTTCTCTGAACAAGGATCAAAAAAGGTGCAACCATAAAAATTGGCACCTACAACTGAGGTGGGATGTGGTCTACACAAATACAACTCGTTCTCTGAAAAGCGTGCAAAAACTTTGACAATTTTTTTTCTTTATTTTCCTAAATTTTTTTGGCAGTTTTGATGAAACCAAACAGGGCGAACCAATTTGTTGTTGAGCGTGGGTAACAGTTGCAAGATGAATCTGTGCTGATAGAAGAATATGTGGAGCGATGGGTAGGCACACAATATGACAGCAAGGATTAGCAATTAACGAGCGCAGATTAGCGATTGTTCAATCCGGATCCAAAGTACAAATCACAGCTGCTGGCTAAGACGTGTCGAGACGTAGCGCAACAAGGTGAAAACAAAGGACGATGGAAAGAACGCACAGAACAAGCAAATAACACGGATTTTTCCTTTGTCCGAAATTTTCCCTGATTTTTCCAAAAGGCACTAGTGGGAATCAAACTTTTTTATTTTTTCACTATTTTTTTATTATTTTCTCTCAACAAGGATTAACAAAGATGCAACCACAATAATTGGCACCTACAACTGAGGTGGGATGTGGTCTACAGAAATACAGCACGTTCTCTGAAAAGCGTGCAAAAACTTTGACAATTTTTTTCTTTATTTTCCTAAATTTTTTTGGCAATTTTGATTAAACCAAACAGGGTGAACCAATCTATTGTTGAGCCTGCGTAACAGTTGTAAGATGAACCTATGCTGATAGAAGACTATGTGGAGCTATGGGTAGGCACACAAGCAAGGATTAGCAATTAACGAGCGCAGATTAGCGATTGTTCAATCCGAATCCAAAGTACAAATCACAGCTGCTGGCTAAGACGTGTCGAGACGTAGCGCAACAAGGTAAAAACAAAGGACGATGTAAAGAACGCACAGAACAAGCAAATAACACGGATTTTTCCTTTTTCTAGAATTTTTTCAGTGATTTTTCCAAAAGGCACTGGTGGGAATCAAACTTTTTTATTTTTTCACTAGTTTTTTTATAATTTTCTCTGAACAAGGATCAAAAAAGGTGCAACCACAAAAATTGGCACCTACAACTGAGGTGTGATGTGGTCTACAGAAATACAGCACGTTCTCTGAAAAGCGTGCAAAAACATTGACAATTTTTTTCCTTTATTTTCCTGAATTTTTTTGGCAATTTTGATGCAACCAAATAGGGCGAACCAATCTGTTGTTGAGCGTGGGTAACAGTTACAAGATGAACCTGTGCTGATAGAAGAATATGTGGAGCTATGGGTAGGCACACAATATGACAGCAAGGATTAGCAATTAACGAGCGCAGATTAGCGATTGTCCAATCCGGATCCAAAGTAAAAATCACAGCTGCTGGCTAAGACGTGTCGAGACATAGCGCAACAAGGTGAAAACAAAGGACGATGGAAAGAACGCACAGAACAAGCAAATAATACGGATTTTTCCTTTGTCCAAAATTTTTCCCTGATTTTTCCAAAAGGCACTAGTGGGAATCAAACTCTTTTATTTTTTCACTAGTTTTTTTTATAATTTTCTCTGAACAAGGATCAAAAAAGGTGCAACCACAAAAATTGGCACCTACAACTGAGGTGGGACATGGTCTACACAAATACAACACGTTCTCTGAAAAGCGTGCAAAAACTTTGACAATTCTTTTACTTTATTTTCCTAAATTTTTTTCGCAATTTTGATGAAACCAAACAGGGTGAACCAATCTGTTGTTGAGCGTGGGTAACAGTGGCAAGATGAATCTGTGCTGATAGAAGAATATGTGGAGCGATGGGTAGGCACACAATATGACAGAAAGGATTAGCAATTAACGAATGCAGATTAGCGATTGTTCAATCCGGATCCAAAGTACAAATCACAGCTGCTGGCTAAGACGTGTCGAGACGTAGCGCAACAAGGTGAAAACAAAGGATGATGGAAAGAATGCACAGAACAAGCAAATAACACGGATTTTTCTTTTTTCCTGAATTTTTCCCTGATTTTTCCAAAAGGCACCGGTGGGAATCAAACTTTTTTATTTTTTCACTATTTTTTTATTATTTTCTCTGAACAAGGATAAAAAAAGATGCAACCACAAAAATTGGCACCTACAATTGAGGTGGGATGTGGTCTACACAAATACAACACATTCTTTGAAAAGCGTGCAAAAACTTTGACAATTTTTTTTCTTTATTTTCCTGAATTTTTTTTGGCAATTTTGATGAAACCAAACAGGGCGAACCAATCTGTTGTTCAGCGTGGGTAACAGTTGCAAGATGAATCTGTGCTGATAGAAGAATATGTGGAGCTATGGGTAGGCACACAATATGACAGCAAGGATTAGCAATTAACGAGCGCAGATTAGCGATTGTTCAATCCGGATCCAAAATACAAATCACAGCTGTTGGCTAAGACGTGTCGAGACGTAGCGCAACAAGGTGAAAACAAAGGACGATAGAAAGAACGCATAGAACAAGCAAATAACATGGATTTTTCCTTTGTCTGAAATTTTTCCCTGATTTTTCCAAAAGGCACTAGTGGGAATCAAACTTTTTTATTTTTTCACTAGTTTTTTTATAATTTTCTCTGAACAAGGATCAAAAAAGGTGCAACCATAAAAATTAGCACCTACAACTGAGGTGGGATGTGGTCTACACAAATACAACTCGTTCTCTGAAAAGCGTGCAAAAACTTTGACAATTTTTTTTCTTTATTTTCCTAAATTTTTTTTGGCAGTTTTGATGAAACCAAACAGGGCGAACCAATTTGTTGTTGAGCGTGGGTAACAGTTGCAAGATGAATCTGTGCTGATAGAAGAATATGTGGAGCGATGGGTAGGCACACAATATGACAGCAAGGATTAGCAATTAACGAGCGCAGATTAGCGATTGTTCAATCCGGATCCAAAGTACAAATCACAGCTGCTGGCTAAGACGTGTCGAGACGTAGCGCAACAAGGTAAAAACAAAGGACGATGGAAAGAACGCACAGAACAAGCAACACGGATTTTTCCTTTGTCCAAAATTTTTCCCTGATTTTTCCAAAAGGCACTAGTGGGAATCAAACTTTTTTATTTTTTCACTATTTTTTTATTATTTTCTCTCAACAAGGATTAACAAAGATGCACCCACAATAATTGGCACCTACAACTGAGGTGGGATGTGGTCTACAGAAATACAGCACGTTCTCTGAAAAGCGTGCAAAAACTTTGACAATTTTTTTCTTTATTTTCCTAAATTTTTTTGGCAATTTTGATGAAACCAAACAGGGTGAACCAATCTATTGTTGAGCCTTCGTAACAGTTGCAAGCTGAACCTATGCTGATAGAAGACTATGTGGAGCTATGGGTAGGCACACAAGCAAGGATTAGCAATTAACGAGCGCAGATTAGCGATTGTTCAATCCGGATCCAAAGTACAAATCACAGCTGCTGGCTAAGACGTGTCGAGACGTAGTGCAACAAGGTAAAAACAAAGGACGATGAAAAGAACGCACAGAACAAGCAAATAACACGGATTTTTCCTTTTTCTAGAATTTTTCAGTTATTTTTCCAAAAGGCACCGGTGGGAATCAAACTTTTTTATTTTTTCACTAGTTTTTTATAATTTTCTCTGAACAAGGATCAAAAAAGGTGCAACCACAAAAATTGGCACCTACAACTGAGGTGTGATGTGGTCTACAGAAATACAGCACGTTCTCTAAAAAGCGTGCAAAAACATTGACAATTTTTTTCCTTTATTTTCCTGAATTTTTTTGGCAATTTTGATGCAACCAAATAGAGCGAACCAATCTGTTGTTGAGTGTGGGTAACAGTTGCAAGATGAACCTGTGCTGATAGAAGAATATGTGGAGCTATGGGTAGGCACACAATATGACAGCAAGGATTAGCAATTAACGAGCGCAGATTAGCGATTGTTCAATCCGGATCCAAAGTACAAATCACAACTGCTGGCTAAGACGTGTCGAGACGTAGCGCAACAAGGTGAAAACAAAGGACGATGGAAAGAACGCACAGAACAAGCAAATAACACGGATTTTTCCTTTGTCCAAAATTTTTCCCTGATTTTTCCAAAAGGCACTAGTGGGAATCAAACTTTTTTATTTTTTCACTATTTTTTTTATTATTTTCTCTCAACAAGGATTAACAAAGATGCAACCACAATAATTGGCACCTACAACTAAGGTGGGATGTGGTCTACAGAAATACAGCACGTTCTCTGAAAAGCGTGCAAAAACTTTGACAATTTTTTTCTTTATTTTCCTAAATTTTTTTGGCAATTTTGATGAAACCAAACAGGGTGAACCAATCTATTGTTGAGCCTGCGTAACAGTTGCAAGATGAACCTCTGCTGATAGAAGACTATGTGGAGCTATGGGTAGGCACACAAGCAAGGATTAGCAATTAACGAGCGCAGATTAGCGATTGTTCAATCCGGATCCAAAGTACAAATCACAGCTGCTGGCTAAGACGTGTCGAGACGTAGCGCAACAAGGTAAAAACAAAGGACGATGTAAAGAACGCACAGAACAAGCAAATAACACGGATTTTTCCTTTTTCTAGAATTTTTCAGTGATTTTTCCAAAAGGCACTGGTGGGAATCAAACTTTTTTATTTTTTCACTAGTTTTTTATAATTTTCTCTGAACAAGGATCAAAAAAGGTGCAACCACAAAAATTGGCACCTACAACTGAGGTGTGATGTGGTCTACAGAAATACAGCACGTTCTCTGAAAAGCGTGCAAAAACATTGACAATTTTTTTCCTTTATTTTCCTGAATTTTTTTGGCAATTTTGATGCAACCAAATAGGGCGAACCAATCTGTTGTTGAGCGTGGGTAACAGTTACAAGATGAACCTGTGCTGATAGAAGAATATGTGGAGCTATGGGTAGGCACACAATATGACAGCAAGGATTAGCAATTAACGAGCGCAGATTAGCGATTGTCCAATCCGGATCCAAAGTAAAAATCACAGCTGCTGGCTAAGACGTGTCGAGACGTAGCGCAACAAGGTGAAAACAAAGGACAATGGAAAGAACGCACAGAACAAGCAAATAACACGGATTTTTCCTTTGTCCAAAATTTTTCCCTGATTTTTCCAAAAGGCACTACTGGGAATCAAACTCTTTTATTTTTTCACTAGTTTTTTTATAATTTTCTCTGAACAAGGATCAAAAAAGGTGCAACCACAAAAATTGGCACCTACAACTGAGGTGGGACGTGGTCTACACAAATACAACACGTTCTCTGAAAAGCGTGCAAAAACTTTGACAATTCTTTTACTTTATTTTCCTAAATTTTTTTGGCAATTTTGATGAAACCAAACAGGGTTAACCAATCTGTTGTTGTGCGTGGGTAACAGTGGCAAGATGAATCTGTGCTGATAGAAGAATATGTGGAGCCATGGGTAGGCACACAATATGACAGCAAGGATTAGCAATTAACGAATGCAGATTAGCGATTGTTCAATCCGGATCCAAAGTACAAATCACAGCTGCTGGCTAAGACGTGTCGAGACGTAGCGCAACAAGGTGAAAACAAAGGATGATGGAAAGAACGCACAGAACAAGCAAATAACATGGATTTTTCTTTTTTCCTGAATTTTTCCCTGATTTTTCCAAAAGGCACCGGTGGGAATCAAACTTTTTTTATTTTTTCACTATTTTTTTATTATTTTCTCTGAACAAGGATAAAAAAAGATGCAACCACAAAAATTGGCACCTACAACTGAGGTGGGACGTGGTCTACACAAATACAACATGTTCTCTGAAAAGCGTGCAAAAACTTTGACAATTCTTTTACTTTATTTTCCTGAATTTTTTTGGCAATTTTGATGAAACCAAACAGGGCGAACCAATCTGTTGTTGAGCGTGGGTAACAGTTGCAAGATGAACCTGTGCTGATAGAAGAATATGTGGAGCTATGGGTAGGCACACAATATGACAGCAAGGATTAGCAATTAACGAGTGCAAATTTGCGATTGTTCAATCCGGATCCAAAGTACAAATCACAGCTGCTGGCTAAGACGTGTCGAGACGTAGCGCAACAAGGTGAAAACAAAGGACGATGGAAAGAACGCACAGAACAAGCAAATAACACGGATTTTTCCTTTTTCCTGAATTTTTCCCTGATTTTTCCAAAACGCACTAGTAGGAATCAAACTTTTTTATTTTTTCACTATTTTTTTATAATTTTCTCTGAACAAGGATCAAAAAAGATGCAACCACAAAAATTGGCACCTACAATTGAGGTGGGATGTGGTCTACAGAAATACAACACGTTCTTTGAAAAGCGTGCAAAAACTTTGACAATTTTTTTTCTTTATTTTCCTGAATTTTTTTGGTAATTTTGATGAAACCAAACAGGGCGAAGCAATCTGTTGTTGAGCGTGGGTAACAGTTGTAAGATGAACTTGTGCTGATAGAAGAATATGTGGAGCTATGGGTAGGCACACAATATGACAGCAAGGATTATCAATTAACGAGTGCAGATTAGCGATTGTTCAATCCGGATCCAAAGTACAAATCACAACTGCTGGCTAAGACGTGTCGAGACGTAGCGCAACAAGGTGAAAACAAAGGACGATGGAAAGAACGCACAGAACAAGCAAACAACACGGATTTTTCCTTTTTCCTGAATTTTTTCTTGAATTTTCCAAAAGGCACTAGTGGGAATCAAACTTTTTTTATTTTTTCACTAGTTTTTTTTATAATTTTCTCTAAACAAGGATTAAAAAAGGTGCAACCACAAAAATTGGCACGTACAACTGAGGTGGGATGTGGTCTACAGAAATACACACGTTCTCTGAAAAGCGTGCAAAAACTTTGACAATTTTTTTTCTTTATTTTCCTGAATTTTTTTGGCAATTTTGATGAAACCAAACAGGGCGAACCAATCTATTGTTGTGCGTGGGTAACAGTTGTAAGATGAACCTGTGCTGATAGAAGAACATGTGGAGCTATGGGTAGGCACACAATATGACAGCAAGGATTAGCAATTAACGAGTGCAGATTAGCGATTGTTCAATCCGGATCCAAAGTATAAATCACAGCTGCTAGCTAAGACATGTCGAGACGTAGCGCAACAAGGTGAAAACAAAGGACGATGGAAAGAACGCACATAACAAGTAAATAACATGGATTTTTCCTTTTTCCGGAATTTTCCCCCCGATTTTTCCAAAAGGCACTCGTGAGGATCAAACATTTTATTTTTTCACTATTTTTTATAATTTTCTCTGAACAAGGACCAAAAAAGATGCAACCACAAAAATTGGCACCTACAACTGAGGTGGGATGTGGTCTACAGAAATATAGCACATTCTCTGAAAAGCGTGCAAAAACTTTGACAATGTTTTTTCCTTATTTTTCTGAATATTTTTGGCAATTTTGATGAAACCAAACAGGGTGAACCAATCTGTTGTTGAGCGTGGGTAACAGTTGCAAGATGAACCTGTGCTGATAGAAGAATATGTGGAGCGATGGGTAGGCACACAATATGACAGCAGGGATTAGTAATTAACGAGTGCAGATTAGCGATTGTTCAATCCGGATCCAAAGTACAAATCACAGCTGCTGGCTAAGACGTGTCGAGATGTAGCGCAACAGGGTGAAAACAAAGGACGATGGAAAGAACGCACAGAACAAGCAAACAACACGGATTTTTCCTTTTTCCTGAATTTTTCCCTGATTTTTCCAAAAGGCACTAGTAGGAATCAAACTTTTTTATTTTTTCACTAGTTTTTTATAATTTTCTCTGAACAAGGATAAAAAAATGTGCAACCACAAAAATTGGCACGTACAACTGAGGTGGGATGTGGTCTATAGAAATACACACGTTCTCTGAAAAGCGTGCAAAAATTTTGACAATTTTTTTCTTTATTTTCCTGAATTTTTTTGACAATTTTGATGAAACCAAACAGGGCGAACCAATCTATTGTTGAGCGTGGGTAACAGTTGTAAGATGAACCTGTGCTGATAGAAGAACATGTGGAGCTATGGGTAGGCACACAATATGACAGCAAGGATTAGCAATTAACGAGTGCAGATTAGCGATTGTTCAATCCGGATCCAAAGTACAAATCACAGCTGCTAGCTAAGACATGTCGAGACGTAGCGCAACAAGGTGAAAACAAAGGACGATGGAAAGAACGCACAGAACAAGCAAATAACACGGATTTTACCTTTTTTCGGAATTTTTCCCTGATTTTTCCAAAAGGCGCTCCTGGGAATCAAACTTTTTTATTTTTTCACTATTTTTTATAATTTTCTCTGAACAAGGACCAAAAAAGATGCAACCACAAAAATTGCCACCAACAACTGAGGTGGGATGTGGTCTACAGAAATATAGCACATTCTCTAAAAAGCGTGCAAAAACTTTGACAATGTTTTTTCCTTATTTTTCTGAATTTTTTTGGCAATTTTGATGAAACCAAACAGGGCGAACCAATCTGTTGTTGAGCATGGTTAACAGTTGCAAGATGAACCTGTGCTGATAGAAGAATATGTGGAGCGATGGGTAGGCACACAATATGACAGCATGGATTAGTAATTAACGAGTGCAGATTAGCGATTGTTCAATCCGGATCCAAAGTACAAATCACAGCTGCTGGCTAAGACGTGTCGAGACGTAGCGCAACAGGGTGAAAACAAAGGACGATGGAAAGAAAGCATAGAACAAGCAAACAACACGGATTTTTTCTTTTTCCTGAATTTTTCCCTGATTTTTCCAAAAGGCACTGGTGGGAATCAAACTTTTTTATTTTTCACTAGTTTTTTTTATAATTTTCTCTGAACAAGGATCAAAAAAGGTGCAACCACAAAAATTGGCACGTACAACTGAGGTGGGATGTGGTCTACAGAAATACACACGTTCTCTGAAAAGCGTGCAAAAACTTTGACAATTTTTTTTTCTTTATTTTCCTGAATTTTTTTTGGCAATTTTGATGAAACCAAACAGGGCGAACCAATCTATTGTTGAGCGTGGGTAACAGTTGTAAGATGAACCTGTGCTGATAGAAGAACATGTGGAGCTATGGGTAGGCACACAATATGACAGCAAGGATTAGCAATTAACGAGTGCAGATTAGCGATTGTTCAATCCGGATCTAAAGTACAAATCACAGCTGCTAGCAAAGACGTGTCGAGACGTAGCGCAACAGGGTGAAAACAAAGGACGATGGAAAGAACGCATAGAACAAGCAAATAACATGGATTTTTCCTTTTTTTGGAATTTTTCCCTGATTTTTCCAAAAGGCACCCGTGGGAATCGAACTTTTTTATTTTTTCACTATTTTTTATAATTTTCTCTGAACAAGGACCAAAAAAGATGCAACCACAAAAATTGGCACCTACAACTGAGGTGTGATGTGGTCTACAGAAATATAGCACGTTCTCTGAAAAGCGTGCAAAAACTTTGACAATGTTTTTTCCTTATTTTTTTGAATTTTTTTGGCAATTTTGATGAAACCAAACAGGGCGAACCAATCTGTTGTTGAGCGTGGGCAACAGTTGTAAGATGAACCTATGCTGATAGAAGAATATGTGGAGCGATGGGTAGGCACACAATATGACAGCAGGGATTAGTAATTAACGAGTGCAGATTAGCGATTGTTCAATCCGGATTCAAAGTACAAATCACAGCTGCTGGTTAAGACATGTCGAGACGTAGCGCAACAGGGTGAAAACAAAGGACGATGAAAAGAACGCACAGAACAAGCAAACAACACGGATTTTTCCTTTTTCCTGAATTTTTCCCTGATTTTTCCAAAAGGCACGGGTGGGAATCAAACTTTTTTTATTTTTTCACTAGTTTTTTTATAATTTTCTCTGAACAAGGATCAAAAAAGGTGCAACCACAAAAATTTTCACGTACAACTGTGGTGGGATGTGGTCTACAGAAATACACACGTTCTCTGAAAAGCGTGCAAAAACTTTGACAAATTTTTTCTTTATTTTCTTGAATTTTTTTGGCAATTTTGATGAAACCAAACAAGGTGAACCAATCTATTGTTGAGCGTGGGTAACAGTTGTAAGATGAACCTGTGCTGATAGAAGAACATGTGGAGCTATGGGTAGGCACACAATATGACAGCAAGGATTAGCAATTAACGAGTGCAGATTAGCGATTGTTCAATCCGGATCTAAAGTACAAATCACAGCTGCTAGCTAAGACATGTCGAGACGTAGCGCAACAAGGTGAAAACAAAGGACGATGGAAAGAACGCACAGAACAAGCAAATAACACGGATTTTACCTTTTTCCGGAATTTTTCCCTGATTTTTCCAAAAGGCACTCGTGGGAATCAAACTTTTTTATTTTTTCACTATTTTTTATAATTTTCTCTGAACAAGGACCAAAAAAGATGCAACCACAAAAATTGGCACCAACAACTGAGGTGGGATGTGGTCTACAGAAATATAGCACATTCTCTGAAAAGCGTGCAAAAACTTTGACAATGTTTTTTCCTTATTTTTCTGAATTTTTTTGGCAATTTTGATGAAACCAAACAGGGCAAACCAATCTGTTGTTGAGCGTGGTTAACAGTTGCAAGATGAACCTGTGCTGATAGAAGAATATGTGGAGCGATGGGTAGGCACACAATATGACAGCATGGATTAGTAATTAACGAGTGCAGATTAGCGATTGTTCAATCCGGATCCAAAGTACAAATCACAGCTACTGACTAAGACGTGTCGAGACGTAGCGCAACAGGGTGAAAACAAAGGACGATGGAAAGAAAGCACAGAACAAGCAAACAACACGAATTTTTCCTTTTTCCTGAATTTTTCCCTGATTTTTCCAAAAGGCACTGGTGGGAATCAAACTTTTTTATTTTTCACTAGTTTTTTTACAATTTTCTCTGAACAAGGATAAAAAAAGGTGCAACCACAAAAATTGGCACGTACAACTGAGGTGGGATGTGGTCTACAGAAATACACACGTTCTTTGAAAAGCGTGCAAAAACTTTGACAATTTTTTTTTCTTTATTTTCCTGAATTTTTTTGGCAATTTTGATGAAACCAAACAGGGCGAACCAATCTATTGTTGAGCGTGGGTAACAGTTGTAAGATGAACCTGTGCTGATAGAAGAACATGTGGAGCTATGGGTAGGCACACAATATGACAGCAAGGATTAGCAATTAACGAGTGTAGATTAGCGATTGTTCAATCTGGATCTAAAGTACAAATCACAGCTGCTAGCTAAGATATGTCGAGACGTAGCGCAACAAGGTGAAAACAATGGACGATGGAAAGAACGCACAGAACAAGCAAATAACACGGATTTTTTCTTTTCCGAAATTTTTCCCTGATTTTTCCAAAAGGCACTCGTGGGAATCAAACTTTTTTATTTTTTCACTATTTTTTATAATTTTCTCTGAACAAGGACCAAAAAAGATGCAACCACAAAAATTGGCACCTACAACTGAGGTGGGATGTGGTCTACAGAAATATAGCACATTCTCAAAAAAGCGTGCAAAAACTTTGACAATGTTTTTTCCTTATTTTTCTGAATTTTTTTGGCAATTTTGATGAAACCAAACAGGGCGAACCAATCTGTTATTGAGCGTGGGTAACAGTTGCAAGATGAACCTGTGCTGATAGAAGAATATGTGGAGCGATGGGTAGGCACACAATATGACAGCAGGGATTAGTAATTAACGAGTGCAGATTAGCGATTGTTCAATCCGGATCCAAAGTACAAATCCCAGCAGCTGGCTAAGACGTGTCGAGACGTAGCGCAACAAGGTAAAAACAAAGGACGATGGAAAGAACGCACAGAACAAGCAAACAACACGGATTTTTCCTTTTTCCTGAATTTTTCCCTGATTTTACCAAAAGGCACTAGTGCGAATCAAACTTTTTTATTTTTTCACTAGTTTTTTATAATTTTCTCTGAACAAGGATAAAAAAAGGTGCAACCACAAAAATCGGCACCTATAACTAAGGTGGGATGTGGTCTACAGAAATAAATCACGTTCTCTGAAAAGCATGCAAAAACTTTGACAATTTTTTTTCTTTATTTTCTTGAATTTTTTTGGCAATTTTGATGAAACCAAACAGGGTGAACCAATCTATTGTTGAGCGTGGGTAACAGTTGCAAGATGAACCTGTGCTGATAGAAGAATATGTGGAGCGATGGGTAGGCACACAATATGACAACAAGGATTAGTAATTAACGAGTGCAGATTAGCGATTATTCAATCCGGATACAAAGTACAAATCACAGCTGCTGGCTAAGACGTGTCGAGACGTAGCGCAACAGGGTGAAAACAAAGGACGATAGAAAGAACGCACAGAACATGCAAACAACACGGATTTTTCCTTTTTCCTGAATTTTTCCCTGATTTTCCAAAAGGCACTGGTGGGAATCAAACTTTTGTATTTTTTCACTATTTTTTTATTGATTTCTCTAAACAAGGATAAAAAAAGATGCAACAACAAAAATTGGCACCTACAACTAAGGTGGGATGTGGTCTACAGAAATATAGCACATTCTCTAAAAAGCGTGCAAAAACTTTGACAATGTTTTTTCCTTATTTTTCTGAATTTTTTTGGCAATTTTGATGAAACCAAACAGGGTGAACCAATCTATTGTTGAGCGTGGGTAACAGTTGCAAGATGAACCTGTGCTGATAGAAGAATATGTGGAGCGATGGGTAGGCACACAATATGACAACAAGGATTAGTAATTAACGAGTGCAGATTAGCGATTATTCAATCCGGATCCAAAGTACAAATCACAGCTGCTGGCTAAGACGTGTCGAGACGTAGCGCAACAGGGTGAAAACAAAGGACGATAGAAAGAACGCACAGAACATGCAAACAACACGGATTTTTCCTTTTTCCTGAATTTTTCCCTGATTTTCCAAAAGGCACTGGTGGGAATCAAACTTTTGTATTTTTTCACTATTTTTTTATTGATTTCTCTAAACAAGGATAAAAAAAGATGCAACAACAAAAATTGGCACCTACAACTAAGGTGGGATGTGGTCTACAGAAATATAGCACATTCTCTAAAAAGCGTGCAAAAACTTTGACAAAGTTTTTTCCTTATTTTTCTGAATTTTTTTGGCAATTTTGATGAAACCAAACAGGGCGAACCAATCTGTTGTTGAGCGTGGGTAACAGTTGCAAGATGAACCTGTGCTGATAGAAGAATATGTGGAGCGATGGGTAGGCACACAATATGACAGCAGGGATTAGTAATTAACGAGTGCAGATTAGCGATTGTTCAATCCGGATCCAAAGTACAAATCCCAGCTGCTGGCTAAGACGTGTCGAGACGTAGCGCAACAAGATGAAAACAAAGGACGATGGAAAGAACGCACAGAACAAGCAAACAACACGGATTTTTCCTTTTTCCTGAATTTTTCCCTGATTTTTCCAAAAGGCACTAGTGCGAATCAAACTTTTTTATTTTTTCACTAGTTTTTTATTATTTTCTCTGAACAAGGATCAAAAAAGGTGCAACCACAAAAATTGGCACCTATAACTGAGGTGGGATGTGGTCTACAGAAATAAAACACGTTCTCTGAAAAGCGTGCACAAACTTTGACAATTTTTTTTCTTTATTTTCCTGAATTTCTTTGGCAATTTTGATGAAACCAAACAGGGTGAACCAATCTATTGTTGAGCGTGGGTAACAGTTGCAAGATGAACCTGTGCTGATAGAAGAATATGTGGAGCGATGGGTAGGCACACAATATGACAACAAGGATTAGTAATTAACGAGTGCAAATTAGCGATTGTTCAATCTGGATCCAAAGTACAAATCACAGCTGCTGGCTAAGACGTGTCGAGACGTAGCGCAACAGGGTGAAAACAAAGGACGATAGAAAGAACGCACAGAACAAGCAAACAACACGGATTTTTCCTTTTTCCTGAATTTTTCCCTGATTTTCCAAAAGCCACCGGTGGGAATCAAACTTTTTTATTTTTTCACTATTTTTTTATAATTTTCTCTGAACAGGGATCAAAAAAGGTGCAACCACAAAAATTGGCACCTATAACTGAGGTGGTATGTGGTCTACAGAAATAAAACACGTTCTCTGAAAAGCGTGCAAAAACTTTGACAATTTTTTTTCTTTATTTTCCTGAATTTTTTTGGCAATTTTGATGAAACCAAACAGGGTGAACCAATCTATTGTTGAGCATGGGTAATAGTTGCAAGATGAACCTGTGCTGATAGAAGAATGTGTGGAGCGATGGATAGGCACACAATATGACAACAAGGATTAGTAATTAACGAGTGCAGATTAGCGATTGTTCAATCCGGATCCAAAGTACAAATCACAGCTGCTGGCTAAGACGTGTCGAGACGTTGCGCAACAAGGTGAAAACAAAGGACGATGGAAAGAACGCACAGAACAAGCAAATAACACGGATTTTTCCTTTTTCCTGAATTTTTCCCTGATTTTTCCAAAAGGCACTAGTGGGAATCAAAGTTTTTTATTTTTTCACTAGCATTTTTATAATTTTCTCTGAACAAGGATAAAAAAGGTGCAACCACAAAAATTGGCACCTACAACTGAGGTGGGATGTGGTCTACACAAATACAACACGTTCTCTGAAAAGCGTGCAAAAACTTTGACAATTTTTTTTCTTTATTTTCCTGAATTTTTTTGGCAATTTTGATGAAACCAAACAGGGCGAACCAATCTATTGTTGAGCGTGGCTAACAGTTGCAAGATGAACCTGTGCTGATAGAAGAATATGTGGAGCGATGTGTAGGCACACAATATGACAGCAACGATTAGCAATTAACGAGTGCAGATTAGCGATTGTTCAATTCGGATCCAAAGTACAAATCACAGCTGCTGGCTAAGACGTGTCGAGACGTAGCGCAACAAGGTGAAAACAAAGGACGATGGAAAAAACGCACAGAACAAGCAAATAACACGGATTTTTCCTTTTTCCTGAATTTTTCCTGATTTTTCCAAAAGGCACTAGTGGGAATCAAACTTTTTTATTTTTTCACTATTTTTTTTTATAATTTTCTCTGAACAAGGACCAAAAAAGATGCAACCACAAAAATTAGCACCTACAACTGAGGTGGGATGTGGCCTACAGAAATACACACGTTCTCTGAAAAGCGTGCAAAAACTTTGACAATTTTTTTTTCTTTATTTTCCTGAATTTTTTTGGCAATTTTGATGAAACCAAACAGAGCGAACCAATCTATTGTTGAGCGTGGGTAACAGTTGTAAGATGAACCTGTGCTGATAGAAGAACATGTGGAGCTATGGTTAGGCACACAATATGACAGCAAGGATTAGCAATTAACGAGTGCAGATTAGCGATTGTTCAATCTGGATCTAAAGTACAAATCACAGCTGCTAGCTAAGACATGTCGAGACGTAGCGCAACAAGGTGAAAACAAAGGACGATGGAAAGAACGCACAGAACAAGCAAATAACACGGATTTTACCTTTTTCCGGAATTTTTCCCTGATTTTTCCAAAAGGCACTCGTGGGAATCAAACTTTTTTATTTTTTCACTATTTTTTATAATTTTCTCTGAACAAGGACCAAAAAAGATGCAACCACAAAAATTAGCACCAACAACTGAGGTGGGATGTGGTCTACAGAAATATAGCACATTCTCTGAAAAGCGTGCAAAAACTTTGACAATGTTTTTTCCTTATTTTTCTGAATTTTTTTGGCAATTTTGATGAAACCAAACAGGGCGAACCAATATGTTGTTGAGCGTGGGTAACAGTTGCAAGATGAACCTGTGCTGATAGAAGAATATGTGGAGCGATGGGTAGGCACACAATATGACAGCAGGGATTAGTAATTAACGAGTGCAGATTAGCGATTGTTCAATCCGGATCCAAAGTACAAATCACAGCTACTGGCTAAGACGTGTCGAGACGTAGCGCAACAGGGTGAAAACAAAGGATGATGGAAAGAACGCACAGAACAAGCAAACAACACAGATTTTTCCTTTTTCCTGAATTTTTCCCTGATTTTTCCAAAAGGCACTGGTGGGAATCAAACTTTTTTATTTTTTCACTAGTTTTTTTATAATTTTCTCTGAACAAGGATCAAAAAAGGTGCAACCACAAAAATTTGCACGTACAACTGAGGTGGGATGTGGTCTACAGAAATACGCACGTTCTCTGAAAAGCTTGCAAAAACTTTGACAATTTTTTTTTCTTTATTTTCCTGAATTTTTTTGGCAATTTTGATGAAACCAAATAGGGCGACCAATCTATTGTTGAGCGTGGGTAACAGTTGTAAGATGAACCTGTGCTGATAGAAGAACATGTGGAGCTATGGGTAGGCACACAATATGACAGCAAGGATTAGCAATTAACGAGTGTAGATTAGCGATTGTTCAATCTGGATCTAAAGTGCAAATCACAGCTGCTAGCTAAGACATGTCGAGACGTAGCGCAACAAGGTGAAAACAAAGGACGATGGAAAGAACGCACAGAACAAGCAAATAACACGGATTTTTCCTTTTTCCAAAATTTTTCCCTGATTTTTCCAAAAGGCACTCGTGGGAATCAAACTTTTTTATTTTTTCACTATTTTTTATAAATTTCTCTGAACAAGGACCAAAAAAGATGCAACCACAAAAATTGGCACCTACAACTGAGGTGGGATGTGGTCTACAGAAATATAGCACATTCTCAAAAAAACATGCAAAAACTTTGACAATGTTTTTTCCTTATTTTTCTGAATTTTTTTGGCAATTTTGATGAAACCAAATAGGGCGAACCAATCTGTTATTGAGCGTGGGTAACAGTTGCAAGATGAACCTGTGCTGATAGAAGAATATGTGGAGCGATGGGTAGGCACATAATATGACAGCAGGGATTAGTAATTAACGAGTGCAGATTAGTGATTGATCAATCCGGATCCAAAGTACAAATCCCAGCTGCTGGCTAAGACGTGTCGAGATGTAGCGCAACCAGGTGAAAACAAAGGACGATGGAAAGAACGCACAGAACAAGCAAACAACACGGATTTTTCCTTTTTCCTGAATTTTTCCCTGATTTTTCCAAAAGGCACTAGTGCGAATCAAACTTTTTTATTTTTTCACTAGTTTTTTATAATTTTCTCTGAACAAGGATAAAAAAAGGTGCAACCACAAAAATCGGCACCTATAACTGAGGTGGGATGTGGTCTACAGAAATAAATCACGTTCTCTGAAAAGCATGCAAAAACTTTGACAATTTTTTTTCTTTATTTTCTTGAATTTTTTTGGCAGTTTTGATGAAACCAAACAGGGTGAACCAATCTATTGTTGAGCGTGGGTAACAGTTGCAAGATGAACCTGTGCTGATAGAAGAATATGTGGAGCGATGGGTAGGCACACAATATGACAACAAGGATTAGCAATTAACGAGCGCAGATTAGCGATTGTTCAATCCGGATCCAAAGTACAAATCACAGCTGCTGGCTAAGACGTGTCGAGACGTAGCGCAACAAGGTGAAAAACAAAGGACGATGGAAAGAACGCACAGAACAAGCAAATAACACGGATTTTTTGTTCTTCCTGAATTTTTCCCTGATTTTCCAAAAGGCACCGGTGGGAATCAAACTTTTGTATTTTTTCACTATTTTTTTATTGATTTCTCTAAACAAGGATCAAAAAAGATGCAACAACAAAAATTGGCACCTACAACTAAGGTGGGATGTGGTCTACAGAAATATAGCACGTTCTCTGAAAAGCGTGCAAAAACTTTGACAATTTTTTTCTTTATTTTCCTGAATTTTTTTGGCAATTTTGATGAAACCAAACAGGGCGAACCAATCTATTGTTGAGCGTGGGTAACAGTTGCAAGATGAACCTGTGCTGATAGAAGAATATGTGGAGCGATGGGTAGGCACACAATAGTTCTCTGAAAAGCGTGCAAAAACTTTGACAATTTTTTTCTTTATTTTCCTAATTTTTTTGGCAATTTTGATGAAACCAAACAGGGCGAACCAATCTATTGTTGAGCGTGGGTAACAGTTGCAAGATGAACCTGTGCTGATAGAAGAATATGTGGAGCGATGGGTAGGCACACAATATGACAACACGGATTAGCAATTAACGAGTGCAGATTAGCGATTGTTCAATCCGGATCCAAAGTACAAATCATAGCTGCTAGCTAAGACGTGTCGAGACGTAGTGCAACAAGGTGAAAACAAAGGACGATGGAAAGAACGCACAGAACAAGCAAATAACACGGATTTTTCTTTTTCCCGGAATTTTTCCCTGATTTTTCCAAAAGGCACTCATGCGAATCAAACTTTTTTATTTTTTCACTATTTTTTATAATTTTCTCTGAACAAGGACCAAAAAAGATACAACCACAAAAATTGGCACCTACAACTGAGGTGGGATGTGGTCTACAGAAATATAGCACATTCTCTAAAAAGCGTGCAAAAACTTTGAGAATGTTTTTTCCTTATTTTTTTGAATTTTTTTGGCAATTTTGATGAAACCAAACAGGGCGAACCAATCTGTTGTTGAGCGTGGGTAACAGTTGCAAGATGAACCTGTGCTGATAGAAGAATATGTGGAGCGATGGGTAGGCACACAATATGACAGCAGGGATTAGTAATTAACGAGTGCAGATTAGCGATTGTTCAATCCGGATCCAAAGTACAAATCCCAGCTGCTGGCTAAGACGTGTCGAGACGTAGCGCAACAAGGTGAAAACAAAGGACGATGGAAAGAACGCACAGAACAAGCAAACAACACGGATTTTTCCTTTTTCCTGAATTTTTCCCTGATTTTTCCAAAAGGCACTAGTGCGAATCAAACTTTTTTATTTTTTCACTAGTTTTTTATAATTTTCTCTGAACAAGGATCAAAAAAGGTGCAACCACAAAAATTGGCACCTATAACTGAGGTGGGATGTGGTCTACAGAAATAAAACACGTTCTCTGAAAAACATGCAAAAACTTTGACAATTTTTTTTCTTTATTTTCCTGAATTTCTTTGGCAATTTTGATGAAACCAAACAGGCTGAACCAATCTATTGTTGAGCGTTGGTAACAGTTGCAAGATGAACCTGTGCTGATAGAAGAATATGTGGAGCGATGGGTAGGCACACAATATGACAACAAGGATTAGTAATTAACGAGTGCAAATTAGCGATTGTTCAATCCGGATCCAAAGTACAAATCACAGCTGCTGGCTAAGACGTGTCGAGACGTAGCGCAACAGGGTGAAAACAAAGGACGATAGAAAGAACGCACAGAACAAGCAAACAACACGGATTTTTCCTTTTTCCTGAATTTTTCCCTGATTTTCCAAAAGGCACCGGTGGGAATCAAACTTTTGTATTTTTTCACTATTTTTTTATTGATTTCTCTAAACAAGGATCAAAAAAGATGCAACCACAAAAATTGGCACCTACAACTAAGGTGGGATGTGGTCTACAGAAATATAGCACGTTCTCTGAAAAGCGTGCAAAAACTTTGACAAATTTTTTTCTTTATTTTCCTGAATTTTTTTTGGCAATTTTGATGAAACCAAACAGGGCGAACCAATCTATTGTTGAGCGTGGGTATCAGTTGCAAGATGAACCTGTGCTGATAGAAGAATATGTGGAGCGATGGGTAGGCACACAATATGACAGCAAGGATTAGCAATTAACGAGTGCAGATTTGCGATTGTTTAATTCGGATCCAAAGTACAAATCCCAGCTGCTGGCTAAGACGTGTCGAGACGTAGTGCAACAAGGTGAAAACAAAGGACGATGGAAAGAACGCACAGAACAAGCAAACAACACGGATTTTTTCCTTTTCCTGAATTTTTCCCTGATTTTTCCAAAAGGCACTAGTGCGAATCAAACTTTTTTTATTTTTTCACTAGTTTTTTATAATTTTCTCTGAACAAGGATAAAAAAAGGTGCAACCACAAAAATCGGCACCTATAACTAAGGTGGGATGTGGTCTACAGAAATAAAACACGTTCTCTGAAAAGCATGCAAAAACTTTGACAATTTTTTTTCTTTATTTTCCTGAATTTTTTTGGCAATTTTGATGAAACCAAACAGGGGGAACCAATCTATTGTTGAGCGTGGGTAACAGTTGCAAGATGAACCTGTGCTGATAGAAGAATATGTGGAGCGATGGGTAGGCACACAATATGACAGCACGGATTAGCAATTAACGAGTGCAGATTAGCGATTGTTCAATTCGGATCCAAAGTACAAATCACAGCTGCTAGCTAAGACGTGTCGAGACGTAGCGCAACAAGGTAAAAACAAAGGACGATGGAAAGAACGCACAGAACATGCAAATAACACGGATTTTTCTTTTTTCCAGAATTTTTCCTTGATTTTTCCAAAAGGCACTCATGCGAATCAAACTTTTTTATTTTTTCACTATTTTTTATAATTTTATCTGAACAAGGACCAAAAAAGATGCAACCACGAAAATTGGCACCTACAACTGAGGTGGGATGTGGTCTACAGAAATATAGCACGTTCTCTGAAAAGCCTGCAAAAACTTTGACAATGTTTTTTCTTTATTTTTCTAAATTTTTTTGGTAATTTTGATGAAACCAAACAGGGCGAACCAATCTATTGTTGAGCGTGGGTAACAGTTGCAAGATGAACCTGTGCTGATAGAAGAATATGTGGAGTTATGGGTAAGCACACAATATGACAGCAGGGCTTAGTAATTAACGAGTGCAGATTAGTGATTGTTCAATCCGGATCCAAAGTACAAATTACAGCTGCTGGCTAAGACGTGTCGAGACATAGCGCAACAAGGTGAAAACAAAGGACGATAGAAAGAACGCACAGAACAAGCAAACAACACGGATTTTTCCTTTTTCCTGAATTTTTCCCTGATTTTCCAAAAGGCACTGGTGGGAATCAAACTTTTGTATTTTTTCACTATTTTTTTATTGATTTCTCTAAACAAGGATCAAAAAAGATGCAACCACAAAAATTGGCACCTACAACTAAGGTGGGATGTGGTCTACAGAAATATAGCACGTTCTCTGAAAAGCGTGCAAAAACTTTGACAATTTTTTTTCTTTATTTTCCTGAATTTTTTTGGCAATTTTGATGAAACCAAATAGGGCGAACCAATCTATTGTTGAGCGTGCGTAACAGTTGCAAGACGAACATGTGCTGATAGAAGAATATGTGGAGCGATGGGTAGGCACACAATATGACAGCACGGATTAGCAATTAACGAGTGCAGATTAGCGATTGTTCAATCCGGATCCAAAGTACAAATCACAGCTGCTAGCTAAGACGTGTCGAGACGTAGCGCAACAAGGTGAAAACAAAGGACGATGGAAAGAACGCACAGAACATGCAAATAACACGGATTTTTCTTTTTTCCGGAATTTTTCCCTGATTTTTCCAAAAGGCACTCATGCGAATCAAACTTTTTTATTTTTTCACTATTTTTTATAATTTTATCTGAACAAGGACCAAAAAAGATGCAACCACAAAAATTGGCACCTACAACTGAGGTGGGATGTGGTCTACAGAAATATAGCACGTTCTCTGAAAAGCGTGCAAAAACTTTGACAATGTTTTTTCTTTATTTTTCTAAATTTTTTTGGTAATTTTGATGAAACCAAACAGGGCGAACCAATCTATTGTTGAGCGTGGGTAACAGTTGTAAGATGAACCTGTGCTGATAGAAGAACATGTGGAGCTATGGGTAGGCACACAATATGACAGCAAGGATTAGCAATTAACGAGTGCAGATTAGCGATTGTTCAATCTGGATCTAAAGTACAAATCACAGCTGCTAGCTAAGACATGTCGAGACGTAGCGCAACAAGGTGAAAACAAAGGACGATGGAAAGAACGCATAGAACAAGCAAATAACACGGATTTTTCCTTTTTCCGGATTTTTCCCCTGATTTTTCCAAAAGGCACTCGTGGGAATCAAACTTTTTTATTTTTTCACTATTTTTTATAATTTTATCTGAACAAGGACCAAAAAAGGTGCTACCACAAAAATTAGCACCTACAACTGAGGTGGG
Source organism: Saccharum spontaneum (assembly GCA_022457205.1). NCBI lineage: Eukaryota > Viridiplantae > Streptophyta > Magnoliopsida > Poales > Poaceae > Saccharum > Saccharum spontaneum. The sequence continues at coordinate 108,532 of JAKOGQ010000407.1, forward strand.
ATGTGGTCTACAGAAATATAGCATGTTCTCTGAAAAGCGTGCAAAAACTTTGACAATGTTTTTTCTTTATTTTTCTAAATTTTTTTAGTAATTTTGATGAAACCAAACAGGGCGAACCAATCTATTGTTGAGCGTGGGTAACAGTTGCAAGATGAACCTGTGCTGATTGAAGAATATGTGGAGTTATGGGTAAGCACACAATATGACAGCAGAGATTAGTAATTAACGAGTGCAGATTAGTGATTGTTCAATCCGGATCCAAAGTACAAATTACAGCTGCTGGCTAAGACGTGTCGAGACATAGCGCAACAAGGTGAAAACAAAGGACGATAGAAAGAACGCACAGAACAAGCAAACAACACGGATTTTTCCTTTTTTCCTGAATTTTTCCCTGATTTTCCAAAAGGCACTGGTGGGAATCAAACTTTTGAATTTTTTCACTATTTTTTTATTGATTTCTCTAAACAAGGATCAAAAAAGATGCAACCACAAAAATTGGCACCTACAACTAAGGTGGGATGTGGTCTACAGAAATATAGCACGTTCTCTGAAAAGCGTGCAAAAACTTTGACAATGTTTTTTCTTTATTTTTCTAAATTTTTTTGGTAATTTTGATGAAACCAAACAGGGCGAACCAATCTATTGTTGAGCGTGGGTAACAGTTGCAAGATGAACCTGTGCTGATAGAAAAATATGTGGAGTTATGGGTAAGCACACAATATGACAGCAGGGATTAGTAATTAACGAGTGCAGATTAGTGATTGTTCAATCCGGATCCAAAGTACAAATTACAGCTGCTGGCTAAGACGTGTCGAGACATAGCGCAACAAGGTGAAAACAAAGGACGATAGAAAGAACGCACAGAACAAGCAAACAACACGGATTTTTCCTTTTTCCTGAATTTTTCCCTGATTTTCCAAAAGGCACTGGTGGGAATCAAACTTTTGTATTTTTTCACTATTTTTTTATTGATTTCTTTAAACAAGGATCAAAAAAGATGCAACCACAAAAATTGGCACCTACAACTAAGGTGGGATGTGGTCTACAGAAATATAGCACGTTCTCTGAAAAGCGTGCAAAAACTTTGACAATTTTTTTTCTTTATTTTCCTAAATTTTTTTAGCAATTTTGATGAAACCAAATAGGGCGAACCAATCTATTGTTGAGCGTGGGTAACAGTTGCAAGATGAACCTGTGCTGATAGAAGAATATGTGGAGCGATGGGTAGGCACACAATATGACAGCACGGATTAGCAATTAACGAGTGCAGATTAGCGATTGTTCAATCCGGATCCAAAGTACAAATCACAGCTGCTAGCTAAGACGTGTCGAGACGTAGCGCAACAAGGTGAAAACAAAGGACGATGGAAAGAACGCACAGAACAAGCAAATAACACGGATTTTTCTTTTTTCCTGAATTTTTCCCAGATTTTTCCAAAAGGCACTGGTGGGAATCAAACTTTTTTATTTTTTCACTATTTTTTATAATTTTCCTTTTTCCGGAATTATTCCCTGATTTTTCCAAAAGGCACTCATGCGAATCAAACTTTTTTATTTTTTCACTATTTTTTATAATTTTATCTGAACAAGGACCAAAAAAGATGCAACCACAAAAATTGGCACCTACAACTGAGGTGGGATGTGGTCTACAGAAATATAGCGCGTTCTCTGAAAAGCGTGCAAAAACTTTGACAATGTTTTTTCTTTATTTTTCTAAATTTTTTGGTAATTTTGATGAAACCAAACAGGGCGAACCGATCTATTGTTGAGCGTGGGTAACAGTTGTAAGATGAACCTGTGCTGATAGAAGAACATGTGGAGCTATGGGTAGGCACACAATATGACAGCAAGGATTAGCAATTAACGAGTGCAGATTAGCGATTGTTCAATCTGGATCTAAAGTACAAATCACAGCTGCTAGCTAAGACATGTCGAGACGTAGCGCAACAAGGTGAAAACAAAGGACGATGGAAAGAACGCACAGAACAAGCAAATAACACGGATTTTTCGTTTTTCCTGAATTTTTCCCTGATTTTTCCAAAAGGCACTAGTGGGAATCAAACTTTTTTATTTTTTCACTATTTTTTATAATTTTCTCTGAACAAGGACCAAAAAAGATGCAACCACAAAAATTGGCACCTACAACTGAGGTGGGATGTGGTCTACAGAAATATAGCACATTCTCAAAAAAGCATGCAAAAACTTTGACAATGTTTTTTCCTTATTTTTCTGAATTTTTTTGGCAATTTTGATGAAACCAAACAGGGCGAACCAATCTGTTATTGAGCGTGGGTAACAGTTGCAAGATGAACCTGTGCTAATAGAAGAATATGTGGAGCGATGGGTAGGCACACAATATGACAGCAGGGATTAGTAATTAACGAGTGCAGATTAGCGATTGTTCAATCCGGATCCAAAGTACAAATCCCAGCTGCTGGCTAAGACGTGTCGAGACGTAGCGCAACCAGGTGAAAACAAAGGACGATGGAAAGAACGCACAGAACAAGCAAACAACACGGATTTTTCCTTTTTCTGAATTTTTCCCTGATTTTTCCAAAAGGCACTAGTGCGAATCAAACTTTTTTATTTTTTCACTAGTTTTTTATAATTTTCTCTGAACAAGGATAAAAAAAGGTGCAACCACAAAAATCGGCACCTATCACTGAGGTGGGATGTGGTCTACAGAAATAAAACACGTTCTCCGAAAAGCATGCAAAAACTTTGACAATTTTTTTTCTTTATTTTCCTGAATTTTTTTGGCAATTTTGTTGAAACCAAACAGGGTGAACCAATCTATTGTTGAGCGTGGGTAACAGTTGCAAGATGAACCTGTGCTGATAGAAGAATATGTGGAGCGATGGGTAGGCACACAATATGACAACAAGAATTAGTAATTAACGAGTGCTGATTAGCGATTGTTCAATCCGGATCCAAAGTACAAATCACAGCTGCTGGCTAAGACGTGTCGAGACGTAGCGCAATAGGGTGAAAACAAAGGACGATAGAAAGAACGCACAGAACAAGCAAACAACACGGATTTTTCCTTTTTCCTGAATTTTTCCCTGATTTTCCAAAAGGCACTCATGCGAATCAAACTTTTTTATTTTTTCACTATTTTTTATAATTTTATCTGAACAAGGACCAAAAAAGATGCAACCAAAAAAATTGGCACCTACAACTGAGGTGGGATGTGGTCTACAGAAATATAGCGCGTTCTCTGAAAAGCGTGCAAAAACATTGACAATGTTTTTTCTTTATTTTTCTAAATTTTTTTGGTAATTTTGATGAAACCAAATAGGGCGAACCAATCTATTGTTGAGCGTGGGTAACAGTTGTAAGATGAACCTGTGCTGATAGAAGAACATGTGGAGCTATGGGTAGGCACACAATATGACAGAAAGGATTAGCAATTAACGAGTGCAGATTAGCGATTGTTCAATCTGGATCTAAATTACAAATCACACCTGCTAGCTAAGACGTGTCGAGACGTAGCGCAACAAGGTGAAAACAAAGGACGATGGAAAGAACGCACAGAACATGCAAATAACACGGATTTTTCTTTTTTCCGGAATTTTTCCCTGATTTTTCCAAAAGGCACTCATGCGAATCAAACTTTTTTATTTTTTCACTATTTTTTATAATTTTATCTGAACAAGGACCAAAAAAGATGTAACCACAAAAATTGGCACCTACAACTGAGGTGGGATGTGGTCTACAGAAATATAGCACGTTCTCTGAAAAGCGTGCAAAAACTTTGACAATGTTTTTTCTTTATTTTTCTAAATTTTTTTGGTAATTTTGATGAAACCAAACAGGGCGAACCAATCTATTGTTGAGCGTGGGTAACAGTTGTAAGATGAACCTGTGCTGATAGAAGAACATGTGGAGCTATGGGTAGGCACACAATATGACAGCAAGGATTAGCAATTAACGAGTGCAGATTAGCGATTGTTCAATCTGGATCTAAAGTACAAATCACAGCTGCTAGCTAAGACATGTCGAGACGTAGCGCAACAAGGTGAAAACAAAGGACGATGGAAAGAACGCATAGAACAAGCAAATAACACGGATTTTTCCTTTTTCCGGATTTTTCCCCTGATTTTTCCAAAAGGCACTCGTGGGAATCAAACTTTTTTATTTTTTCACTATTTTTTATAATTTTATCTGAACAAGGACCAAAAAAGGTGCAACCACAAAAATTAGCACCTACAACTGAGGTGGGATGTGGTCTACAGAAATATAGCATGTTCTCTGAAAAGCGTGCAAAAACTTTGACAATGTTTTTTCTTTATTTTTCTAAATTTTTTTAGTTATTTTGATGAAACCAAACAGGGCGAACCAATCTATTGTTGAGCGTGGGTAACAGTTGCAAGATGAACCTGTGCTGATTGAAGAATATGTGGAGTTATGGGTAAGCACACAATATGACAGCAGGGATTAGTAATTAACGAGTGCAGATTAGTGATTGTTCAATCCGGATCCAAAGTACAAATTACAGCTGCTGGCTAAGACGTGTCGAGACATAGCGCAACAAGGTGAAAACAAAGGACGATAGAAAGAACGCACAGAACAAGCAAACAACACGGATTTTTCCTTTTTTCCTGAATTTTTCCCTGATTTTCCAAAAGGCACTGGTGGGAATCAAACTTTTGAATTTTTTCACTATTTTTTTATTGATTTCTCTAAACAAGGATCAAAAAAGATGCAACCACAAAAATTGGCACCTACAACTAAGGTGGGATGTGGTCTACAGAAATATAGCACGTTCTCTGAAAAGCGTGCAAAAACTTTGACAATGTTTTTTCTTTATTTTTCTAAATTTTTTTGGTAATTTTGATGAAACCAAACAGGGCGAACCAATCTATTGTTGAGCGTGGGTAACAGTTGCAAGATGAACCTGTGCTGATAGAAGAATATGTGGAGCGATGGGTAGGCACACAATATGACAGCACGGATTAGCAATTAACGAGTGCAGATTAGCGATTGTTCAATCCGGATCCAAAGTACAAATCACAGCTGCTAGCTAAGACGTGTCGAGACGTAGCGCAACAAGGTGAAAACAAAGGACGATGGAAAGAACGCACAGAACAAGCAAATAACACGGATTTTTCTTTTTTCCTGAATTTTTCCCAGATTTTTCCAAAAGGCACTGGTGGGAATCAAACTTTTTTATTTTTTCACTATTTTTTATAATTTTCCTTTTTCCGGAATTATTCCCTGATTTTTCCAAAAGGCACTCATGCGAATCAAACTTTTTTATTTTTTCACTATTTTTTATAATTTTATCTGAACAAGGACCAAAAAAGATGCAACCACAAAAATTGGCACCTACAACTGAGGTGGGATGTGGTCTACAGAAATATAGCGCGTTCTCTGAAAAGCGTGCAAAAACTTTGACAATGTTTTTTCTTTATTTTTCTAAATTTTTTGGTAATTTTGATGAAACCAAACAGGGCGAATCAATCTATTGTTGAGCGTGGGTAACAGTTGTAAGATGAACCTGTGCTGATAGAAGAACATGTGGAGCTATGGGTAGGCACACAATATGACAGCAAGGATTAGCAATTAACGAGTGCAGATTAGCGATTGTTCAATCTGGATCTAAAGTACAAATCACAGCTGCTAGCTAAGACATGTCGAGACGTAGCGCAACAAGGTGAAAACAAAGGACGATGGAAAGAACGCACAGAACAAGCAAATAACACGAATTTTTCGTTTTTCCTGAATTTTTCCCTGATTTTTCCAAAAGGCACTAGTGGGAATCAAACTTTTTTATTTTTTCACTATTTTTTATAATTTTCTCTGAACAAGGACCAAAAAGATGCAACCACAAAAATTGGCACCTACAACTGAGGTGGGATGTGGTCTACAGAAATATAGCACATTCTCAAAAAAGCATGCAAAAACTTTGACAATGTTTTTTCCTTATTTTTCTGAATTTTTTGGCAATTTTGATGAAACCAAACATGGCGAACCAATCTGTTATTGAGCGTGGGTAACAGTTGCAAGATGAACCTGTGCTAATAGAAGAATATGTGGAGCGATGGGTAGGCACACAATATGACAGCAGGGATTAGTAATTAACGAGTGCAGATTAGCGATTGTTCAATCCGGATCCAAAGTACAAATCCCAGCTGCTGGCTAAGACGTGTCGAGACGTAGCGCAACCAGGTGAAAACAAAGGACGATGGAAAGAACGCACAGAACAAGCAAACAACACGGATTTTTCCTTTTTTCTGAATTTTTCCCTGATTTTTCCAAAAGGCACTAGTGCGAATCAAACTTTTTTATTTTTTCACTAGTTTTTTATAATTTTCTCTGAACAAGGATAAAAAAAGGTGCAACCACAAAAATCGGCACCTATCACTGAGGTGGGATGTGGTCTACAGAAATAAAACACGTTCTCCGAAAAGCATGCAAAAACTTTGACAATTTTTTTTCTTTATTTTCCTGAATTTTTTTGGCAATTTTGTTGAAACCAAACAGGGTGAACCAATCTATTGTTGAGCGTGGGTAACAGTTGCAAGATGAACCTGTGCTGATAGAAGAATATGTGGAGCGATGGGTAGGCACACAATATGACAACAAGAATTAGTAATTAACGAGTGCTGATTAGCGATTGTTCAATCCGGATCCAAAGTACAAATCACAGCTGCTGGCTAAGACGTGTCGAGACGTAGCGCAATAGGGTGAAAACAAAGGACGATAGAAAGAACGCACAGAACAAGCAAACAACACGGATTTTTCCTTTTTCCTGAATTTTTCCCTGATTTTCCAAAAGGCACTCATGCGAATCAAACTTTTTTATTTTTTCACTATTTTTTATAATTTTATCTGAACAAGGACCAAAAAAGATGCAACCAAAAAAATTGGCACCTACAACTGAGGTGGGATGTGGTCTACAGAAATATAGCGCGTTCTCTGAAAAGCGTGCAAAAACATTGACAATGTTTTTTCTTTATTTTTCTAAATTTTTTTGGTAATTTTGATGAAACCAAATAGGGCGAACCAATCTATTGTTGAGCGTGGGTAACAGTTGTAAGATGAACCTGTGCTGATAGAAGAACATGTGGAGCTATGGGTAGGCACACAATATGACAGAAAGGATTAGCAATTAACGAGTGCAGATTAGCGATTGTTCAATCTGGATCTAAATTACAAATCACACCTGCTAGCTAAGACGTGTCGAGACGTAGCGCAACAAGGTGAAAACAAAGGACGATGGAAAGAACGCACAGAACATGCAAATAACACGGATTTTTCTTTTTTCCGGAATTTTTCCCTGATTTTTCCAAAAGGCACTCATGCGAATCAAACTTTTTTATTTTTTCACTATTTTTTATAATTTTATCTGAACAAGGACCAAAAAAGATGCAACCACAAAAATTGGCACCTACAACTGAGGTGGGATGTGGTCTACAGAAATATAGCACGTTCTCTGAAAAGCGTGCAAAAACTTTGACAATGTTTTTTCTTTATTTTTCTAAATTTTTTTGGTAATTTTGATGAAACCAAACAGGGCGAACCAATCTATTGTTGAGCGTGGGTAACAGTTGTAAGATGAACCTGTGCTGATAGAAGAACATGTGGAGCTATGGGTAGGCACACAATATGACAGCAAGGATTAGCAATTAACGAGTGCAGATTAGCGATTGTTCAATCTGGATCTAAAGTACAAATCACAGCTGCTAGCTAAGACATGTCGAGACGTAGCGCAACAAGGTGAAAACAAAGGACGATGGAAAGAACGCATAGAACAAGCAAATAACACGGATTTTTCCTTTTTCCGGATTTTTCCCCTGATTTTTCCAAAAGGCACTCGTGGGAATCAAACTTTTTTATTTTTTCACTATTTTTTATAATTTTATCTGAACAAGGACCAAAAAAGGTGCAACCACAAAAATTAGCACCTACAACTGAGGTGGGATGTGGTCTACAGAAATATAGCATGTTCTTTGAAAAGCGTGCAAAAACTTTGACAATGTTTTTTCTTTATTTTTCTAAATTTTTTTAGTAATTTTGATGAAACCAAACAGGGCGAACCAATCTATTGTTGAGCGTGGGTAACAGTTGCAAGATGAACCTGTGCTGATTGAAGAATATGTGGAGTTATGGGTAAGCACACAATATGACAGCAGGGATTAGTAATTAACGAGTGCAGATTAGTGATTGTTCAATCCGGATCCAAAGTACAAATTACAGCTGCTGGCTAAGACGTGTCGAGACATAGCGCAACAAGGTGAAAACAAAGGACGATAGAAAGAACGCACAGAACAAGCAAACAACACGGATTTTTCCTTTTTTCCTGAATTTTTCCCTGATTTTCCAAAAGGCACTGGTGGGAATCAAACTTTTGAATTTTTTCACTATTTTTTTATTGATTTCTCTAAACAAGGATCAAAAAAGATGCAACCACAAAAATTGGCACCTACAACTAAGGTGGGATGTGGTCTACAGAAATATAGCACGTTCTCTGAAAAGCGTGCAAAAACTTTGACAATGTTTTTTCTTTATTTTTCTAAATTTTTTTGGTAATTTTGATGAAACCAAACAGGGCGAACCAATCTATTGTTGAGCGTGGGTAACAGTTGCAAGATGAACCTGTGCTGATAGAAAAATATGTGGAGTTATGGGTAAGCACACAATATGACATCAGGGATTAGTAATTAACGAGTGCAGATTAGTGATTGTTCAATCCGGATCCAAAGTACAAATTACAGCTGCTGGCTAAGACGTGTCGAGACATAGCGCAACAAGGTGAAAACAAAGGACGATAGAAAGAACGCACAGAACAAGCAAACAACACGGATTTTTCCTTTTTCCTGAATTTTTCCCTGATTTTCCAAAAGGCACTGGTGGGAATCAAACTTTTGTATTTTTTCACTATTTTTTATTGATTTCTTTAAACAAGGATCAAAAAAGATGCAACCACAAAAATTGGCACCTACAACTGATGTGGGATGTGGTCTACAGAAATATAGCACGTTCTCTGAAAAGTGTGCAAAAACTTTGACTATTTTTTCTTTATTTTCCTAAATTTTTTTTGCAATTTTGATGAAACCAAATAGGCCGAAGCAAACTATTGTTGAGCGTGGGTAACAGTTGCAAGATGAACCTGTGCTGATAGAAGAATATGTGGAGCTATGGGTATGCACACAATATGACAACAAGGATTAGCAATTAACGAGTGCAGATTAGCGATTGTTCAATCCGGATCCAAAGTACAAATCACAGCTGCTAGCTAAGACGTGTCGAGACGTAGCGCAACAAGGTGAAAACAAAGGACGATGGAAAGAACGCACAGAACAAGCAAATAACACGGATTTTTCTTTTTTCCTGAATTTTTCCCAGATTTTTCCAAAAGGCACTGGTGGGAATCAAACTTTTTTATTTTTTCACTATTTTTTATAATTTTCCTTTTTCCGGAATTATTCCCTGATTTTTCCAAAAGGCACTCATGCGAATCAAACTTTTTTATTTTTTCACTATTTTTTATAATTTTATCTGAACAAGGACCAAAAAAGATGCAACCACAAAAATTGGCACCTACAACTGAGGTGGGATGTGGTCTACAGAAATATAGCGCGTTCTCTGAAAAGCGTGCAAAAACATTGACAATGTTTTTTCTTTATTTTTCTAAATTTTTTTGGTAATTTTGATGAAACCAAATAGGGCGAACCAATCTATTGTTGAGCGTGGGTAACAGTTGTAAGATGAACCTGTGCTGATAGAAGAACATGTGGAGCTATGGGTAGGCACACAATATGACAGCAAGGATTAGCAATTAACGAGTGCAGATTAGCGATTGTTCAATCTGGATCTAAAGTACAAATCACAGCTGCTAGCTAAGACATGTCGAGACGTAGCGCAACAAGGTGAAAACAAAGGACGATGGAAAGAACGCACAGAACAAGCAAATAACACGGATTTTTCGTTTTTCCTGAATTTTTCCCTGATTTTTCCAAAAGGCACTAGTGGGAATCAAACTTTTTTATTTTTTCACTATTTTTTATAATTTTCTCTGAACAAGGACCAAAAAAGATGCAACCACAAAAATTGGCACCTACAACTGAGGTGGGATGTGGTCTACAGAAATATAGCACATTCTCAAAAAAGCATGCAAAAACTTTGACAATGTTTTTTCCTTATTTTTCTGAATTTTTTTGGCAATTTTGATGAAACCAAACAGGGCGAACCAATCTGTTATTGAGCGTGGGTAACAGTTGCAAGATGAACCTGTGCTAATAGAAGAATATGTGGAGCGATGGGTAGGCACACAATATGACAGCAGGGATTAGTAATTAACGAGTGCAGATTAGCGATTGTTCAATCCGGATCCAAAGTACAAATCCCAGCTGCTGGCTAAGACGTGTCGAGACGTAGCGCAACCAGGTGAAAACAAAGGACGATGGAAAGAACGCACAGAACAAGCAAACAACACGGATTTTTCCTTTTTTCTGAATTTTTCCCTGATTTTTCCAAAAGGCACTAGTGCGAATCAAACTTTTTTATTTTTTCACTAGTTTTTTATAATTTTCTCTGAACAAGGATAAAAAAAGGTGCAACCACAAAAATCGGCACCTATCACTGAGGTGGGATGTGGTCTACAGAAATAAAACACGTTCTCCGAAAAGCATGCAAAACTTTGACAATTTTTTTTCTTTATTTTCCTGAATTTTTTTGGCAATTTTGTTGAAACCAAACAGGGTGAACCAATCTATTGTTGAGCGTGGGTAACAGTTGCAAGATGAACCTGTGCTGATAGAAGAATATGTGGAGCGATGGGTAGGCACACAATATGACAACAAGAATTAGTAATTAACGAGTGCTGATTAGCGATTGTTCAATCCGGATCCAAAGTACAAATCACAGCTGCTGGCTAAGACGTGTCGAGACGTAGCGCAATAGGGTGAAAACAAAGGACGATAGAAAGAACGCACAGAACAAGCAAACAACACGGATTTTTCCTTTTTCCTGAATTTTTCCCTGATTTTCCAAAAGGCACTCATGCGAATCAAACTTTTTTATTTTTTCACTATTTTTTATAATTTTATCTGAACAAGGACCAAAAAAGATGCAACCACAAAAATTGGCACCTACAACTGAGGTGGGATGTGGTCTACAGAAATATAGCGCGTTCTCTGAAAAGCGTGCAAAAACATTGACAATGTTTTTTCTTTATTTTTCTAAATTTTTTTGGTAATTTTGATGAAACCAAATAGGGCGAACCAATCTATTGTTGAGCGTGGGTAACAGTTGTAAGATGAACCTGTGCTGATAGAAGAACATGTGGAGCTATGGGTAGGCACACAATATGACAGAAAGGATTAGCAATTAACGAGTGCAGATTAGCGATTGTTCAATCTGGATCTAAATTACAAATCACAGCTGCTAGCTAAGACATGTCGAGACGTAGCGCAACAAGGTGAAAACAAAGGACGATGGAAAGAACGCACAGAACAAGCAAATAACACGGATTTTTCATTTTTCCTGAATTTTTCCCTGATTTTTCCAAAAGGCACTAGTGGGAATCAAACTTTTTTATTTTTTCACTATTTTTTATAATTTTCTTTGAACAAGGACCAAAAAAGATGCAACCACAAAAATTGGCACCTACAACTGAGGTGGGATGTGGTCTACAGAAATATAGCACATTCTCAAAAAAGCATGCAAAAACTTTGACAATTTTTTTCCTTATTTTTCTGAATTTTTTTGGCAATTTTGATGAAACCAAACAGGGCGAACCAATCTGTTATTGAGCGTGGGTAACAGTTGCAAGATGAACCTGTGTTGATAGAAGAATATGTGGAGCGATGGGTAGGCACACAATATGACAGCAGGGATTAGTAATTAACGAGTGCAGATTTTTCCTTTTTCCTGAACTTTTCCCTGAATTTCCAAAAGGCACTCATGCGAATCAAACTTTTTTATTTTTTCACTATTTTTTATAATTTTATCTGAACAAGGACCAAAAAAGATGCAACCACAAAAATTGGCACCTACAACTGAGGTGGGATGTGGTCTACAGAAATATAGCGCGTTCTCTGAAAAGCGTGCAAAAACTTTGACAATTTTTTTTCCTTATTTTTCTGAATTTTTTTGGCAATTTTGATGAAACCAAACAGGGCGAACCAATCTGTTATTGAGCGTGGGTAACAGTTGCAAGATGAACCTGTGCTGATAGAAGAATATGTGGAGCGATGGGTAGGCACACAATATGACAGCAGGGATTAGTAATTAACGAGTGCAGATTAGCGATTGTTCAATCCGGATCCAAAGTACAAATCCCAGCTGCTGGCTAAGACGTGTCGAGACGTAGCGCAACCAGGTGAAAACAAAGGACGATGGAAAGAACGCACAGAACAAGCAAACAACACGGATTTTTCCTTTTTCCTGAATTTTTCCCTGATTTTTCCAAAAGGCACTAGTGTGAATCAAACTTTTTTATTTTTTCACTAGTTTTTTATAATTTTCTCTGAACAAGGATAAAAAAAGGTGCAACCACAAAAATCGGCACCTATAACTGAGGTGGGATGTGGTCTACAGAAATAAAACACGTTCTCTGAAAAGCATGCAAAAACTTTGACAATTTTTTTTCTTTATTTTCCTGAATTTTTTTGGCAATTTTGATGAAACCAAACAGGGTGAACCAATCTATTGTTGAGCGTGGGTAACAGTTGCAAGATGAACCTGTGCTGATAGAAGAATATGTGGAGCGATGGGTAGGCACACAATATGACAGCAGGGATTAGTAATTAACGAGTGCAGATTAGCGATTGTTCAATCCGGATCCAAAGTACAAATCCCAGCTGCTGGCTAAGACGTGTCGAGACGTAGCGCAACCAGGTGAAAACAAAGGACGATGGAAAGAACGCACAGAACAAGCAAACAACACGGATTTTTCCTTTTTCCTGAATTTTTCCCTGATTTTTCCAAAAGGCACTAGTGCGAATCAAACTTTTTTATTTTTTCACTAGTTTTTTATAATTTTCTCTGAACAAGGATAAAAAAAGGTGCAACCACAAAAATCGGCACCTATAACTGAGGTGGGATGTGGTCTACAGAAATAAAACACGTTCTCTGAAAAGCATGCAAAAACTTTGACAATTTTTTTTCTTTATTTTCCTGAATTTTTTTGGCAATTTTGATGAAACCAAACAGGGTGAACCAATCTATTGTTGAGCGTGGGTAACAGTTGCAAGATGAACCTGTGCTGATAGAAGAATATGTGGAGCGATGGGTAGGCACACAATATGACAACAAGAATTAGTAATTAACGAGTGCTGATTAGCGATTGTTCAATCCGGATCCAAAGTACAAATCACAGCTGCTGGCTAAGACGTGTCGAGACGTAGCGCAACAGGGTGAAAACAAAGGACGATAGAAAGAACGCACAGAACAAGCAAACAACACGGATTTTTCCTTTTTCCTGAATTTTTCCCTGATTTTCCAAAAGGCACTGGTGGGAATCAAACTTTTGTATTTTTTCACTATTTTTTTATTGATTTCTCTAAACAAGGATCAAAAAAGATGCAACAACAAAAATTGGCACCTACAACTAAGGTGGGATGTGGTCTACAGAAATATAGCACGTTCTCTGAAAAGCGTGCAAAAACTTTGACAATTTTTTTCTTTATTTTCCTGAATTTTTTTGGCAATTTTGATGAAACCAAACAGGGCGAACCAATCTATTATTGAGCGTGGGTAACAGTTGCAGGATGAACCTGTGCTGATAGAAGAATATGTGGAGCGATGGGTAGGCACACAATATGACAGCACGGATTAGCAATTAACGAGTGCAGATTAGCGATTGTTCAATCCGGATCCAAAGTACAAATCATAGCTGCTAGCTAAGACGTGTCGAGACGTAGCGCAACAAGGTGAAAACAAAGGACGATGGAAAGAACGCACAAAACAAGCAAATAACACGAATTTTTCTTTTTCCCAGAATTTTTCCCTGATTTTTCCAAAAGGCACTCATGCGAATCAAACTTTTGTATTTTTTCACTATTTTTTATAATTTTCTCTGAACAAGGACCAAAAAAGATACAACCACAAAAATTGGCACCTACAACTGAGGTGGGATGTGGTCTACAGAAATATAGCACATTCTCTAAAAAGCGTGCAAAAACTTTGAGAATGTTTTTTCCTTATTTTTCTGAATTTTTTTGGCAATTTTGATGAAACCAAACAGGGCGAACCAATCTGTTGTTGAGCGTGGGTAACAGTTGCAAGATGAACCTATGCTGATAGAAGAATATGTGGAGCGATGGGTAGGCACACAATATGACAGCAGGGATTAGTAATTAACGAGTGTAGATTAGTGATTGTTCAATCCGGATCCAAAGTACAAATCCCAGCTGCTGGCTAAGACGTGTCGAGACGTAGCGCAACAAGGTGAAAACAAAGGACGATGGAAAGAACGCACAGAACAAGCAAACAACACGGATTTTTCCTTTTTCCTGAATTTTTCCCTGATTTTTCCAAAAGGCACTAGTGCGAATCAAACTTTTTTATTTTTTCACTAGTTTTTTATTGATTTCTCTAAACAAGGATCAAAAAAGGTGCAACCACAAAAATTGGCACCTATAACTGAGGTGGGATGTGGTCTACAGAAATAAAACACGTTCTCTGAAAAACGTGCAAAAACTTTGACAATTTTTTTTTCTTTATTTTCCTAAATTTCTTTGGCAATTTTGATGAAACCAAACAGGGTGAACCAATCTATTGTTGAGCGTGGGTAACAGTTGCAAGATGAACCTGTGCTAATAGAAGAATATGTGGAGCGATGGGTAGGCACACAATATGACAACAAGGATTAGTAATTAACGAGTGCAAATTAGCGATTGTTCAATCTGGATCCAAAGTACAAATCACAGCTGCTGGCTAAGACGTGTCGAGACGTAGCGCAACAGGGTGAAAACAAAGGACGATAGAAAGAACGCACAGAACAAGCAAACAACACGGATTTTTCCTTTTTCCTGAATTTTTCCCTGATTTTCCAAAAGGCACCGGTGGGAATCAAACTTTTGTATTTTTTCACTATTTTTTTATTGATTTCTCTAAACAAGGATCAAAAAAGATGCAACCACAAAAATTGGCACCTACAACTAAGGTGGGATGTGGTCTACAGAAATATAGCACGTTCTCTGAAAAGCATGCAAAAACTTTGACAAATTTTTTTCTTTATTTTCCTAAATTTTTTTTGGCAATTTTGATGAAACCAAACAGGGCGAACCAATCTATTGTTGAGCGTGGGTAACAGTTGCAAGATGAACCTGTGCAGATAGAAGAATATGTGGAGCGATGGGTAGGCACACAATATGACAGCAAGGATTAGCAATTAACGAGTGCAGATTTGCGATTGTTCAATTCGGATCCAAAGTACAAATCACAGCTGCTGGCTAAGACGTGTCGAGACGTAGCGCAACAAGGTGAAAACAAAGGACGATGGAAAGAACGCACAGAACAAGCAAACAACACGGATTTTTCCTTTTTCCTGAATTTTTCCCTGATTTTTGCAAAAGGCACTAGTGCGAATCAAACTTTTGTATTTTTTCACTAGTTTTTTATAATTTTCTCTGAACAAGGATCAAAAAAGGTGCAACCACAAATATTGGCACCTATAACTGAGGTGGTATGTGGTCTACAGAAATAAAACACGTTCTCTGAAAAGCGTGCAAAAACTTTGACAATTTTTTTCTTTATTTTCCTGAATTTTTTTGGCAATTTTGATGAAACCAAACAGGGTGAACCAATCTATTGTTGAGCGTGGGTAACAGTTGCAAGATGAACCTGTGCTGATAGAAGAATGTGTGGAGCGATGGATAGGCACACAATATGACAACAAGGATTAGTAATTAACGAGTGCAGATTAGCGATTGTTCAATCCGGATCCAAAGTATAAATCACAACTGCTGGCTAAGACGTGTCGAGACGTAGCGCAACAAGGTGAAAACAAAGGACGATGGAAAGAACGCACAGAACAAGCAAATAACCCGGATTTTTCCTTTTTCCTGAATTTTTCCCTGATTTTTCCAAAAGGCACTATTGGGAATCAAAGTTTTTTATTTTTTCACTAGCATTTTTATAATTTTCTCTGAACAAGGATAAAAAAGGTGCAACCACAAAAATTGGCACCTACAACTGAGGTGGGATGTGGTCTACACAAATACAACACGTTCTCTGAAAAGCGTGCAAAAACTTTGACAATTTTTTTTCTTTATTTTCCTGAATTTTTTTGGCAATTTTGATGAAACCAAACAGGGCGAACCAATCTATTGTTGAGCGTGGGTAACAGTTGCAAGATGAACCTGTGCTGATAGAAGAATATGTGGAGCGATGTGTAGGCACACAATATGACAGCAACGATTAGCAATTAACGAGTGCAGATTAGCGATTGTTCAATTCGGATCCAAAGTACAAATCACAGCTGCTGACTAAGACGTGTCGAGACGTAGCGCAACAAGGTGAAAACAAAGGACGATGGAAAAAACGCACAGAAAAAGCAAATAACACGGATTTTTCCTTTTTCCTGAATTTTTTCCTGATTTTTCCAAAAGGCACTAGTGGGAATGAAACTTTTTTATTTTTTCACTATTTTTTTTATAATTTTCTCTGAACAAGGACCAAAAAAGATGCAACCACAAAAATTGGCACCTACAACTGAGGTGGGATGTGGCCTACAGAAATACACACGTTCTCTGAAAAGCATGCAAAAACTTTGACAATTTTTTTTCTTTATTTCCCTGAATTTTTTTGGCAATTTTGATGAAACCAAACAGGGCGAACCAATCTATTGTTGAGCGTGGGTAACAGTTGTAAGATGAACCTGTGCTGATAGAAGAACATGTGGAGCTATGGGTAGGCACACAATATGACAGCAAGGATTAGCAATTAACGAGTGCAGATTAGCGATTGTTCAATCTGGATCTAAAGTACAAATCACAGCTGCTAGCTAAGACATGTCGAGACGTAGCGCAACAAGGTGAAAACAAAGGACGATGGAAAGAACGCACAGAACAAGCAAATAACACGGATTTTTCCTTTTTCCGGATTTTTTCCCTGATTTTTCCAAAAGGCACTCGTGGGAATCAAACTTTTTTATTTTTTCACTATTTTTTATAATTTTCTCTGAACAAGGACCAAAAAAGATGCAACCACAAAAATTGGCACCTACAACTAAGGTGGGATGTGGTCTACAGAAATATAGCACATTCTCTAAAAAGCGTGCAAAAACTTTGACAATGTTTTTTCCTTATTTTCCTGAATTTTTTTGGCAATTTTGATGAAACCAAACAGGGCGAACCAATCTGTCATTGAGCGTGGGTAACAGTTGCAAGATGAACCTGTGCTGATAGAAGAATATGTGGAGCGATGGGTAGGCACACAATATGACAGCAGGGATTAGTAATTAACGAGTGCAGATTAGCGATTGTTCAATCTGGATCCAAAGTACAAATCCCAGCTGCTGGCTAAGACGTGTCGAGACGTAGTGCAACAAGGTGAAAACAAAGGACGATGGAAAGAACGCATAGAACAAGCAAACAACACGGATTTTTCCTTTTTCCTGAATTTTTCCCTGATTTTTCCAAAAGGCACTAGTGCGAATCAAACTTTTTTTATTTTTTCACTAGTTTTTTATAATTTTCTCTGAACAAGGATAAAAAAAGGTGCAACCACAAAAATCGGCACCTATAACTAAGGTGGGATGTGGTCTACAGAAATAAAACACGTTCTGTCAAAAGCATGCAAAAACTTTGACAATTTTTTTTCTTTATTTTCCTGAATTTTTTTGGCAATTTTGATGAAACCAAACAGGGGGAACCAATCTATTGTTGAGCGTGGGTAACAGTTGCAAGATGAACCTGTGCTGATAGAAGAATATGTGGAGCGATGGGTAGGCACACAATATGACAGCACAGATTAGCAATTAACGGGTGCAGATTAGCGATTGTTCAATTCGGATCCAAAGTACAAATCACAGCTGCTAGCTAAGACGTGTCGAGACGTAGCGCAACAAGGTGAAAACAAAGGACGATGGAAAGAACGCACAGAACATGCAAATAACACGGATTTTTCTTTTTTTCGGAATTTTTCCTTGATTTTTCCAAAAGGCACTCATGTGAATCAAACTTTTTTATTTTTTCACTATTTTTTATAATTTTATCTGAACAAGGACCAAAAAAGATGCAACCACAAAAATTGGCACCTACAACTGAGGTGGGATGTGGTCTACAGAAATATAGCACGTTCTCTGAAAAGCGTGCAAAAACTTTGATAATGTTTTTTCTTTATTTTTCTAAATTTTTTTGGTAATTTTGATGAAACCAAACAGGGCGAACCAATCTATTGTTGAGCGTGGGTAACAGTTGCAAGATGAACCTGTGCTGATAGAAGAATATGTGGAGTTATGGGTAAGCACACAATATGACAGCAGGGATTAGTAATTAACGAGTGCAGATTAGTGATTGTTCAATCCGGATCCAAAGTACAAATTACAGCTGCTGGCTAAGACGTGTCGAGACATAGCGCAACAAGGTGAAAACAAAGGACGATAGAAAGAACGCACAGAACAAGCAAACAACACGGATTTTTCCTTTTTTCCTGAATTTTTCCCTGATTTTCCAAAAGGCACTGGTGGGAATCAAACTTTTGAATTTTTTCACTATTTTTTTATTGATTTCTCTGAACAAGGATCAAAAAAGATGCAACCACAAAAATTGGCACCAACAACTAAGGTGGGATGTGGTCTACAGAAATATAGCACGTTCTCTGAAAAGCGTGCAAAAACTTTGACAATTTTTTTTCTTTATTTTCCTGAATTTTTTTGGCAATTTTGATGAAACCAAATAGGGTGAACCAATCTATTGTTGAGCGTGGGTAACAGTTGCAAGATGAACCTGTGCTGATAGCAGAATATGTGGAGCGATGGGTAGGCACACAATATGACAGCACGGATTAGCAATTAACGAGTGCAGATTAGCGATTGTTCAATCCGGATCCAAAGTACAAATCACAGCTGCTAGCTAAGACGTGTCGAGACGTAGCGCAACAAGGTGAAAACAAAAGACGATGGAAAGAACGCACAGAACATGCAAATAACACGGATTTTTCTTTTTTCCGGAATTTTTCCCTGATTTTTCCAAAATACACTCATGCGAATCAAACTTTTTTATTTTTTCACTATTTTTTATAATTTTATCTGAACAAGGACCAAAAAAGATGCAACCACAAAAATTGGCACCTACAACTGAGGTGGGATGTGGTCTACAGAAATATAGCATGTTCTCTGAAAAGCGCGCAAAAACTTTGACAATGTTTTTTCTTTATTTTTCTAAATTTTTTTGGTAATTTTGATGAAACCAAACAGGGCGAACCAATCTATTGTTGAGCGTGGGTAACAGTTGTAAGATGAACCTGTGCTGATAGAAGAACATGTGGAGCTATGGGTAGGCACACAATATGACAGCAAGGATTAGCAATTAACGAGTGCAGATTAGCGATTGTTCAATCTGGATCTAAAGTACAAATCACAGCTGCTAGCTAAGACATGTCGAGACGTAGCGCAACAAGGTGAAAACAAAGGACGATGGAAAGAACGCACAGAACAAGCAAATAACACAGATTTTTCCTTTTTCCGGATTTTTCCCCTGATTTTTCCAAAAGGCACTCGTGGGAATCAAACTTTTTTATTTTTTCACTATTTTTTATAATTTTCTCTGAACAAGGACCAAAAAAGATGCAACCACAAAAATTGGCACCTACAACTGAGGTGGGATGTGGTCTACAGAAATATAGCACGTTCTCTGAAAAGCGTGCAAAAACTTTGACAATTTTTTTCTTTATTTTCCTGATTTTTTTTTTCAATTTTGATGAAACCAAATAGGGCAAACCAATCTATTGTTGAGCGTGGGTAACAGTTGCAAGATGAACCAGTGCTGATAGAAGAATATGTGGAGCGATGGGTAGGCACACAATATGACAGCACGGATTAGCAATTAACGAGTGCAGATTAGCGATTATTCAATTTGGATCCAAAGTACAAATCACAGCTGCTAGCTAAGACGTGTCGAGACGTAGCGCAACAAGGTGAAAACAAAGGACGATGGAAAGAACGCACAGAACATGCAAATAACACGAATTTTTATTTTTTTCCGGAAATTTTCCTTGATTTTTCCAAAAGGCACTCATGCGAATCAAACTTTTTTATTTTTTCACTATTTTTTATAATTTTATCTGAACAAGGACCAAAAAAGATGCAACCACAAAAATTGGCACCTAGAACTGAGGTGGGATGTGGTCTACAGAAATATAGCATGTTCTCTGAAAAGCGTGCAAAAACTTTGACAATGTTTTTCCTTTATTTTTCTAAATTTTTTTGGTATTTTTGATGAAACCAAACAGGGCGAACCAATCTATTGTTGAGCGTGGGTAACAGTTGCAAGATGAACCTGTGCTGATAGAAGAATATGTGGAGTTATGGGTAAGCACACAATATGACAGCAGGGATTAGTAATTAACGAGTGCATATTAGTGATTGTTCAATCCGGATCCAAAGTACAAATTACAGCTGCTGGCTAAGACGTGTCGAGACATAGCGCAACAAGGTGAAAACAAAGGACGATAGAAAGAACGCACAGAACAAGCAAACAACACGGATTTTTCCTTTTTCCTGAATTTTTCCCTGATTTTCCAAAAGGCACTGATGGGAATCAAACTTTTGTATTTTTTCACTATTTTTTTATTGATTTCTCTAAACAAGGATAAAAAAAGATGCAACCATAGAAATTGGCACCTACAACTAAGGTGGGATGTGGTCTACAGAAATATAGCACGTTCTCTGAAAAGCGTGCAAAAACTTTGACAATTTTTTTCTTTATTTTTCTGAATTTTTTTGGCAATTTTGATGAAACCAAATAGGGCGAACCAATCTATTGTTGAGCGTGGGTAACAGTTGCTAGATCAACCTGTGCTGATAGAAGAATATGTGGAGCGATGGGTAGGCACACAATATGACAGCATGGATTAGCAATTAACGAGTGCAGATTAGCGATTGTTCAATCCGGATCCAAAGTACAAATCACAGCTGCTAGCTAAGACGTGTCGAGACGTAGCGCAACAAGGTGAAAACAAAGGACGATGGAAAGAACGCACAGAACATGCAAATAACACGGATTTTTCTTTTTTCCGGAATTTTTCCCTGATTTTTCCAAAAGGCACTCATGCGAATCAAACTTTTTTATTTTTTCACTATTTTTTATAATTTTATCTGAACAAGGACCAAAAAAGATGCAACCACAAAAATTGGCACCTACAACTGAGGTGGGATGTGGTCTACAAAAATATAGCACGTTCTCTGAAAAGCGTGCAAAAACTTTGATAATGTTTTTTCTTTATTTTTCTAAATTTTTTTGGTAATTTTGATGAAACCAAACAGGGCGAACCAATCTATTGTTGAGCGTGGGTAACAGTTGTAAGTTGAACCTGTGCTGATAGAAGAACATGTGGAGCTATGGGTAGGCACACAATATGACAGCAAGGATTAGCAATTAACGAGTGCAGATTAGCGATTGTTCAATCTGGATCTAAAGTACAAATCACAGCTGCTAGCTAAGACATGTCGAGACGTAGCGCAACAAGGTGAAAACAAAGGACGGTGGCAAGAACGCACAGAACAAGCAAATAACACGGATTTTTCCTTTTTCCGGATTTTTCCCCTGATTTTTCCAAAAGGCACTCGTGGGAATCAAACTTTTTTATTTTTTCACTATTTTCTATAATTTTCTCTGAACAAGGACCAAAAAAGATGCAACCACAAAAATTGGCACCTACAACTGAGGTGGGATGTGGTCGACAGAAATATAGCACATTCTCTAAAAAGCGTGCAAAAACTTTGACAATGTTTTTTCCTTATTTTTCTGAATTTTTTTGGCAATTTTGATGAAACCAAACAGGGCGAACCAATCTGTTATTGAGCGTGGGTAACAGTTGCATGATGAACCTGTGCTGATAGAAGAATATGTGGAGCGATGGGTAGGCACACAATATGACAGCAGGGATTAGTAATTAACGAGTGCAGATTAGCGATTGTTCAATCCGGATCCAAAGTACAAATCCCAGCTGCTGGCTAAGACGTGTCGAGACGTAGCGCAACAAGGTGAAAACAAAGGACGATGGAAAGAACGCACAGAACAAGCAAATAACACGGATTTTTCCTTTTTCCGGATTTTTCCCCTGATTTTTCCAAAAGGCACTCGTGGGAATCAAACTTTTTTATTTTTTCACTATTTTTTATAATTTTCTCTGAACAAGGACCAAAAAAGATGCAACCACAAAAATTGGCACCTACAACTGAGGTGGGATGTGGTCTACAGAAATATAGCACGTTCTCTGAAAAGCGTGCAAAAACTTTGACAATTTTTTTTCTTTATTTTCCTGAATTTTTTTGGCAATTTTGATGAAACCAAATAGGGCGAACCAATCTATTGTTGAGCGTGGGTAACAGTTGCAAGATGAACCTGTGCTGATAGCAGAATATGTGGAGCGATGGGTAGGCACACAATATGACAGCACGGATTAGCAATTAACGAGTGCAGATTAGCGATTGTTCAATCCGGATCCAAAGTACAAATCACAGCTGCTAGCAAAGACGTGTCGAGACGTAGCGCAACAAGGTGAAAACAAAGGACGATGGAAAGAACGCACAGAACATGCAGATAACACGGATTTTTCTTTTTTCCGGTATTTTTCCCTGATTTTTCCAAAATACACTCATGCGAATCAAACTTTTTTATTTTTTCACTATTTTTTATAATTTTATCTGAACAAGGACCAAAAAAGATGCAACCACAAAAATTGGCACCTACAACTGAGGTGGGATGTGGTCTACAGAAATATAGCACGTTCTCTGAAAAGCGTGCAAAAACTTTGACAATGTTTTTTCTTTATTTTTCTAAATTTTTTTGGTAATTTTGATGAAACCAAACGGGGCGAACCAATCTATTGTTGAGCGTGGGTAACAGTTGTAAGATGAACCTGTGCTGATAGAAGAACATGTGGAGCTATGGGTAGGCACACAATATGACAGCAAGGATTAGCAATTAACGAGTGCAGATTAGCGATTGTTCAATCTGGATCTAAAGTACAAATCACAGCTGCTAGCTAAGACATGTCGAGACGTAGCGCAACAAGGTGAAAAAAAAGGACGATGGAAAGAAACGCACAGAACAAGCAAATAACACAGATTTTTCCTTTTTCCGGATTTTTCCCCTGATTTTTCCAAAAGGCACTCGTGGGAATCAAACTTTCTTATTTTTTCACTATTTTTTATAATTTTCTCTGAACAAGGACCAAAAAAGATGCAACCACAAAAATTGGCACCTTCAACTGAGGTGGGATGTGGTCTACAGAAATATAGCACGTTCTCTGAAAAGCGTGCAAAAACTTTGACAATTTTTTTTCTTTATTTTCCTGAATTTTTTTGGCAATTTTGATGAAACCAAATAGGGCGAACCAATCTATTGTTGAGCGTGGGTAACAGTTGCAAGATGAACCTGTGCTGATAGAAGAATATGTGGAGCGATGGGTAGGCACACAATATGACAGCACGGATTAGCAATTAACGAGTGCAGATTAGCGATTGTTCAATTTGGATCCAAAGTACAAATCACAGCTGCTAGCTAAGACGTGTCGAGACGTAGCGCAACAAGGTGAAAACAAAGGACGATGGAAAGAACGCACAGAACATGCAAATAACACGGATTTTTCTTTTTTCCAGAATTTTTCCTTGATTTTTCCAAAAGGCACTCATGCGAATCAAAATTTTTTATTTTTTCACTATTTTTTATAATTTTATCTGAACAAGGACCAAAAAAGATGCAACCACAAAAATTGGCACCTACAACTGAGGTGGGATGTGGTCTACAGAAATATAGCATGTTCTCTGAAAAGCGTGCAAAAACTTTGACAATGTTTTTTCTTTATTTTTCTAAATTTTTTTGGTAATTTTGATGAAACCAAACAGGGCGAACCAATCTGTTGTTGAGCGTGGGTAACAGTTGCAAGATGAACCTGTGCTGATAGAAGAATATGTGGAGTTATGGGTAAGCACACAATATGACAACAGGGATTAGTAATTAACGAGTGCAGATTAGTGATTGTTCAATCCGGATCCAAAGTACAAATTACAGCTGCTGGCTAAGACGTGTCGAGACATAGCGCAACAAGGTGAAAACAAAGGACGATAGAAAGAACGCACAGAACAAGCAAACAACACGGATTTTTCCTTTTTCCTGAATTTTTCCCTGATTTTCCAAAAGGCACCGATGGGAATCAAACTTTTGTATTTTTTCACTATTTTTTTATTGATTTCTCTAAACAAGGATAAAAAAAGATGCAACCACAAAAATTGGCACCTACAACTAAGGTGGGATGTGGTCTACAGAAATATAGCACGTTCTCTGAAAAGCGTGCAAAAACTTTGACAATTTTTTTCTATATTTTCCTAAATTTTTTTGGCAATTTTGATGAAACCAAATAGGGCGAACCAATCTATTGTTGAGCATGGGTAACAGTTGCAAGATGAACCTGTGCTGATAGAAGAATATGTGGAGCGATGGGTAGGCACACAATATGACAGCACGGATTAGCAATTAACGAGTGCAGATTAGCGATTGTTCAATCCGGATCCAAAGTACAAATCACAGCTGCTAGCTAAGACGTGTCGAGACGTAGCGCAACAAGGTGAAAACAAAGGACGATGGAAAGAACGCACAGAACATGCAAATAACACGGATTTTTCTTTTTTCCGGAATTTTTCCCTGATTTTTCCAAAAGGCACTCATGCGAATCAAACTTTTTTATTTTTTCACTATTTTTAATAATTTTATCTGAACAAGGACCAAAAAAGATGCAACCACAAAAATTGGCACCTACAACTGAGGTGGGATGTGGTCTACAGAAATATAGCACGTTCTCTGAAAAGCGTGCAAAAACTTTGACAATGTTTTTTCTTTATTTTTCTAAATTTTTTTGGTAATTTTGATGAAACCAAACAGGGCGAACCAATCTATTGTTGAGCGTGGGTAACAGTTGTAAGATGAACCTGTGCTGATAGAAGAACATGTGGAGCTATGGGTAGGCACACAATATGACAGCAAGGATTAGCAATTAACGAGTGCAGATTAGCGATTGTTCAATCTGGATCTAAAGTACAAATCACAGCTGCTAGCTAAGACATGTCGAGACGTAGCGCAACAAGGTGAAAACAAAGGACGATGGAAAGAACGCACAGAACAAGCAAATAACACGGATTTTTCCTTTTTCCGGATTTTTCCCCTGATTTTTCCAAAAGGCACTCGTGGGAATCAAACTTTTTTATTTTTTCACTATTTTTTATAATTTTCTCTGAACAAGGACCAAAAAAGATGCAACCACAAAAATTGGCACCTACAACTGAGGTGGGATTTGGTCTACAGAAATATAGCACATTCTCTAAAAAGCGTGCAAAAACTTTGACAATGTTTTTTCCTTATTTTTCTGAATTTTTTTGGCAATTTTGATGAAACCAAACAGGGCGAACCAATCTGTTATTGAGCGTGGGTAACAGTTGCAAGATGAACCTGTGCTGATAGAAGAATATGTGGAGCGATGGGTAGGCACACAATATGACAGCAGGGATTATCAATTAACGAGTGCAGATTAGCGATTGTTCAATCCGGATCCAAAGTACAAATCCCAGCTGCTGGCTTAGACGTGTCGAGACGTAGCGCAACAAGGTGAAAACAAAGGACGATGGAAAGAACGCACAGAACAAGCAAACAACACGGATTTTTCCTTTTTCCTGAATTTTTCCCTGATTTTTCCAAAAGGCACTAGTGCGAATCAAACTTTTTGATTTTTTCACTATTTTTTTATTGATTTCTCTAAACAAGGATCAAAAAAGGTGCAACCACAAAAATTGGCACCTATAACTGAGGTGGGATGTGGTCTACAGAAATAAAACACGTTCTCTGAAAAGCGTGCAAAAACTTTGACAATTTTTTTCTTTATTTTCCTGAATTTCTTTGGCAATTTTGATGAAACCAAACAGGGTGAACCAATCTGTTGTTGAGCGTGGGTAACAGGTGCAAGATGAATCTGTGCTGATAGAAGAATATGTGGAGGGATGGGTAGGCACACAATATGACAGCAAAGATTAGCAATTAACGAGCGCAGATTAGCCATTGTTCAATCCGGATCCAAAGTACAAATCACAGCTGCTGGCTAAGACGTGTCGAGACGTAGCACAACAGGGTGAAAACAAAGGACGATAGAAAGAACGCACAGAACAAGCAAACAACACGGATTTTTCCTTTTTCCTGAATTTTTCCCTGATTTTCCAAAAGGCACCGGTGGGAATCAAACTTTTGTATTTTTTCACTATTTTGTTATTGATTTCTCTAAACAAGGATCAAAAAAGATGCAACCACAAAAATTGGCACCTACAACTAAGGTGGGATGTGGTCTACAGAAATATAGCACGTTCTCTGAAAAGCGTGCAAAAACTTTGACAAATTTTTTTCTTTATTTTCCTGAATTTTTTTGGCAATTTTGATGAAACCAAACAGGTCAAAGCAATCTTTTGTTGAGCGTGGGTAATAGTCGCAAGATGAACCTGTGCTGATAGAAGAATATGTGGAGCTATGGGTAGGCACACAATATGACAGCACGGATTAGCAATTAACGAGTGCAGATTAGCGATTGTTCAATCCGGATCCAAAGTACAAATCACAGCTGCTAGCTAAGACGTGTCGAGACATAGCGCAACAAGGTGAAAACAAAGGACGATGGAAAGAACGCACAGAACAAGCAAATAACACGGATTTTTCCTTTTTCCTGAATTTTTCCCTGATTTTTCCAAAAGGCACTAGTGGGAATCAAAGTTTTTTATTTTTTCACTAGCATTTTTATAATTTTCTCTGAACAAGGATAAAAAAAGGTGCAACCACAAAAATTGGCACCTACAACTGAGGTGGGATGTGGTCTACAGAAATACAACACGTTCTCTGAAAAGCGTGCAAAAACTTTGACAATTTTTTTTCTTTATTTTCCTGAATTTTTTTGGCAATTTTGATGAAACCAAACAGGGCGAACCAATCTATTGTTGAGCGTGGGTAACAGTTGCAAGATGAACCTGTGCTGATAGAAGAATATGTGGAGCGATGGGTAGGCACACAATATGACATCAAGGATTAGCAATTAACGAGTGCAGATTAGCGATTGTTTAATTCGGATCCAAAGTACAAATCACAGCTGCTGGCTAAGACGTGTCGAGACGTAGCACAACAAGGTGAAAACAAAGGACGATGGAAAAAACGCACAGAACAAGCAAATAACACGGATTTTTCCTTTTTCCTGAATTTTTCCCTGATTTTTCCAAAAGGCACTAGTGGGAATCAAACTTTTTTATTTTTTCACTATTTTTTTTATAATTTTCTCTGAACAAGGACCAAAAAAGATGCAACCACAAAAATTGGCACCTACAACTGAGGTGGGATGTGGCCTAAAGAAATATAGCACGTTCTCTAAAAAGCGTGCAAAAACTTTGACAACCTTTTTTCTTTATTTTCCTGAATTTTTTTGGCAATTTTGATAAAACCAAACAGGTCAAAGCAATCTTTTGTTGAGCGTGGGTAATAGTTGCAAGATGAACCTGTGCTGATAGAAGAATATGTGGAGCTATGGGTAGGCACACAATATGACAGCACGGATTAGCAATTAACGAGTGCAGATTAGCGATTGTTCAATCCGGATCCAAAGTACAAATCACAGCTACTAGCTAAGACGTGTCGAGACGTAGCGCAACAAGGTGAAAACAAAGGACGATGGAAAGAACGCACAGAACAAGCAAATAACATGGATTTTTCTTTTTTCCGGAATTTTTCCATGATTTTTCCAAAAGGCACTCATGCGAATCAAACTTTTTTATTTTTTCACTATTTTTTATAATTTTCTCTGAACAAGGACAAAAAAAGATGCAACCACAAAAATTGGCACCTACAACTGAGGTGGGATGTGGTCTACAGAAATATAGCACGTTCTCTTAAAAGCGTGCAAAAACTTTGACAATGTTTTTTCTTTATTTTTCTAAATTTTTTTGGTAATTTTGATGAAACCAAACAGGGCGAACCAATCTATTGTTGAGCGTGGGTAACAGTTGCAAGATGAACCTGTGCTGATAGAAGAATATGTGGAGTTATGGGTAAGCACACAATATGACAGCAGGGATTAGTAATTAACGAGTGCAGAATAGTGATTGTTCAATCCGGATCCAAAGTACAAATTACAGCTGCTGGCTAAGACGTGTCGAGACATAGCGCAACAAGGTGAAAACAAAGGACGATGGAAAGAACGCACAGAACAAGCAAATAACACGGATTTTTCCTTTTTCCTGAATTTTTCCCTGATTTTTCCAAAAGGCACTAGTCGGAATCTGTTGGGCATTCTTAACGTCACTACCAAAAGTAGACTTAGTTTTCTAATTCTGATAACGGCGCCAAAAATGCCAAACCTATCCCTCATGCCACTTAAGCCAAGTTGTCATCCCCAGCATGACACGAGAGACGCGGTATTGAAATATGCAATTGCTCATCAAGATAAATAATAAAAGGGATCTGCAAGCGCACAGATTAATACCGATGTAGCATTTTAACCGGGAAGTATTCCAGGTATCGTTATTTATATTTTTACCACTGGGAAGGGATTTCTAAATATCATGGTTGATAATGGAATGAGAATATGGAACTGAGTACACATCATTGCATGTATAACCGAGAGTATTTATCAATCTCTTTATACAGGTATAAATGTCACATTAAGTAAAGGTAAAGTGATAATGGTGACAAAGATAATTAATCTGATCAGCTAGCCACATATAATAATGATAAGCACCTCAACAGATATTCTAGCAAGTCATTAGCATGGAATTAGGATGAACTACAAAGATATTCCCTAAGTTATTATTAACTATAAAGTCTAGCATATCATAGTTAGTGCAATTATACTTGGCAATCATGGTGAGAAAAGACTATATCCATGCATAGTGAATATTAGCAAGGAAGATGAAGAACATAGCAATCACTCCCCTGTAATAGTGTTGCTCTGCCTGCTGTTGACGGTCCTTAAGTATCAATTATAACTATCAAATAAATAGAGAAAAGGATCCAAATGAAACCAACACCTAGACTTAGGGTTTTATCTGACAGAATTCCATGAGTTTTGCTGTTTATCTATTTCTGCAGGGGGTTATCAGGAAATACGGAAGAAAGGCCCACATGTCGGATTAATGACGGGATATTAACCGAACACGTAATTATCTTACATCTAGAAGAGTCCAGAAGCCACGAGAACGAACGGGAGGCGTAACGGAGCCGGACACAGGGCGCCCGCCCTAGTCCTTAGGGCGCCCGCCCTGGCCCCGGAGCCAATCAGGCTCCGCCTCGAGGATTATGCTCCACCGACCTAGAGGATCATGGAAAACCGCACGATCAATGTCGGTTTGATCCAACGGCCCAGATTCATCCGAAAGGGCTATATAAGCAAGGCCCCTGACCCTGGAGGAGAGGCCCTCGTCTCATACTTCAAACCCTAATTCAGGAGGAGAGCCTCTGATCAAGCCCTAGAGCCACCACATCAACTAGATCTCTAGTTAGCATAGCTACATAGGATTAGAACTAGAAGGAGTCAATCTTCGATTGGTTCCCGGATCTGTCAAGAGGATTCTTGGTAATTCCTCTATTGTTCTTCAATTGTTCATCATTGTTCTTCAATATTATGAATATGACTTTGTTCTATTTCAATATGTTGATTATGACTTTGCTCTACTTGATTATATTTGCAATTATATTGTTCTTAGTTTATCATAGTTATATGCTTGGCTTAGTTAGATTGGAATTATATACATGCCTAGGATCGTATAGCGTTTATCCATGTGTACAGTGGGTGAATGATAATTATTGTGTAGACATGGTGTCTATACCGTATTTATCTGCGATTGCACCCTATATGCCGGATTGTGGGGTAGTTCGCGATAGTGACAGCTTCGTTGATTCTTATATAGTCCCCCTCTCGTGTATAGGGCAGGCAGAGCAACACTATTACAGGGGAGTGATTGCTATGTTCTTCATCTTCCTTGCTAATATTCACTATGCATGGATATAGTCTTTTCTCACCATGATTGCTAAGTATAATTGCACTAACTATGATATGCTAGACTTTATAGTTAATAATAACTTAGGGAATATCTTTGTAGTTCATCCTAATTCCATGCTAATGACTTGCTAGAATATCTGTTGAGGTGCTTATCATTATTATATGTGGCTAGCTGATCAGATTAATTATCTTTGTCACCATTATCACTTTACCTTTACTTAATGTGACATTTATACCTGTATAAAGAGATTGATAAATACTCTCAGTTATACATGCAATGATGTGTACTCAGTTCCATATTCTCATTCCATTATCAACCATGATACTTAGAAATCCCTTCCCAGTGGTAAAAATATAAATAACGATACCTGGAATACTTCCCGGTTAAAATGCTACATCGGTATTAATCTGTGTGCTTGCAAATCCCTTTTATTATTTATCTTGATGAGCAAATGCATATTTCAATACCGCGTCTCTCATGTCATGCTGGGGATGACAACTTGGCTTAAGTGGCATGAGGGATAGGTTTGGCATTTTTGGCGCCGTTATCAGAATTAGAAAACTAAGTCTACTTTTGGTAGTGACGTTAAGAATGCCCAACACCTGCCCTATACACGAGAGGGGGACTATATAAGAATCAACGAAGCTGTCACTATCGCGAACTACCCCACAATCCGGCATATAGGGTGCAATCGCAGATAAATACGGTATAGACACCACGTCTACACAATAATTATCATTCACCCACTGTACACATGGATAAACGCTATACGATCCTAAGCATGTATATAATTCCAATCTAACTAAGCCAAGCATATAACTATGATAAACTAAGAACAATATAATTGCAAATATAATCAAGTAGAGCAAAGTCATAACCAATATATTGAAATAGAACAAAGTCATATTCATAATATTGAAGAACAATGATGAACAATTGAAGAACAATAGAGGAATTACCAAGAATCCTCTTGACAGATCCGGGAACCAATCGAAGATTGACTCCTTCTAGTTCTAATCCTATCTAGTTGATGTGGTGGCTCTAGGGCTTGATCAGAGGCTCTCCTCCTGAATTAGGGTTTGAAGTATGAGACGAGGGCCTCTCCTCCAGGGTCAGGGGCCTTGCTTATATAGTCCTTTCGGTGAATCTGGCCCGTTGGATCAAACCGACATTGATCGTGCGGTTTTCCTTGATCCTCTAGGTCGGTGGAGCATAATCCTCGAGGCGAAGCCTGATTGGCTGAGCCAGTAGGGCGGGCGCCCTAGGGACTTGGGCGGGCGCCCTGTCCCCGGCTCTGTTACGCCTCCCGTTCGTTCTCGTGGCTTCTGGACTCTTCTAGATGTAAGATAATTACGTGTTCGGTTAATATCCCGTCATTAATCCGACATGTGGGCCTTTCTTCCGTATTTCCTGATAACCCCCTGCAGAAATTGATAAATAGCAAAACTCGTGGAATTCTTTCAGATAAAACCCTAAGTCTAGGTGTTGGTTTCATTTGGATCCTTTTCTCTATTTATTTGATAGTTATAATTGATACTTAAGGACCGTCAACAAACTCCCCCAAGCTTACCTCTTGCTCGTCCCTGAGCAAGGATAGACTCAGCGATGGATGAGAAGTTGCTGAAATGCCTTTGAATTTTGACGGTACACATGCTTTCAAATAGAGTCTCATCTCTGAGTTAAAGTAAACTATCAAGACTTAAAACTTACTCATTATACCTTTCACCATGGGGCTTGCAACCGTCACCTTTGTCTTGAGCGGTTAAAAGATAGAACAGTCTAGTCAAGCACCATGTCTCTTATTCTTGATCAGCTATAGCTCTTGGAGTTTTTTTTTGTAGATTTTCAAATAAAACTCAGAGATTCCTTGTATGACTCTCTCAGGTCTCTCTTTTGTGGTATTTCTGGATCCTCACCAAGGCAGTAATGATGTCTGCCTTCTCTCAAAGCAAAGTATGTAGTATTTGTGGTATAAGGCAGAGTGACATTGCCTTCTCTCTCATCCTATTCTAATAAGGCTTTTGATATCTGGAGCTCATCGGTGGGAGATAAAGTATACATACTTACAAGACATTTATTGCATAGTCAAACCATGGATCCAGAGAAACAAGCCAATAAGTCAAATCAAGATGTGCATGTGTGGCGAATAAATGGTGTATGGTGGTAGTGATGATAACAATGATGAA
Organism: Saccharum spontaneum; assembly: GCA_022457205.1. Taxonomy (NCBI): domain Eukaryota; kingdom Viridiplantae; phylum Streptophyta; class Magnoliopsida; order Poales; family Poaceae; genus Saccharum; species Saccharum spontaneum. The sequence goes on from JAKOGQ010000407.1 coordinate 140,911, forward strand.
AATCTAATTCTACTTTTGCTCTTTTGAGGGGATACGTACCTTTCTTGCTTTCTAAAGCTCTTGAGGAGAATGAGGTGCTCTATATTTTCTTTTTTTTTCCTCTCAGGTGGGTATCTTGTACCCCTAATTCTACTGTCGGACACTTGTCCATTTTTACCTCTCTTCTCACATTTTTTCTTTTTTTTCATCGAGGTTCCGAGCACTTGCTCCTTTTTATTTCCTCATATCTTTTTTTCTTTTCGAGGTTCCGGGCACTTGCCCCTTTTTATTTCCTCGTATAGAGCACTCATCTCCTTAGAACAATATAGCAAGTGGTAGTAACCAAAATAGCTTGAGCATTTATTTCACAGGGGATAACAAGAATGGGAAAATATTTTTGGCTATTCTCTCCCAGATTAGGAGTAGAATAATTTTATGTGGATCTGGAGATGAGAATGAGTGGATATATGTGGATGCGTACTTCCGGAGTAGAAGCAGCATGTATGAGTGATCGTGCAAGTGAATCTTGATTTTAACCGCATGATAAGCTCCTAAGGGTCTACACAGCTTGACTACACTCAATGCTCATAAGCAGTAAAAAGTAAAGGTATGACTTAAAGTCTAGCAAGCATGTATGTATGGCTGTGGTAGGAACTTAAACTCTCATCATACAGGAACTCATCATGTAGCATTTTAAGATTTTCAAAGATAAAATTCTCCAGAATTCTAGCATCTCTAGGAATAGATAAACAGCAGCTCAACCTTCCCATATCATATCCGTTAACAACTTAGACTTTAGATCAAGTTCTCTTCCCACAAGTTTAGGTTTAGAACAAGCTTTAAATGATAACAGTTATGTCTAAACTTAGAGAGAGGACTTCAAATTTGAAAGTTAGGCAAAGCAACTATTCATCATATCCATGCTAGAGTTTTATTATTATCTAGATTCAGTTTAACATAGCCACTTTATTTATTAAAACACACTAAGCAAAAGATATAGGTATATATATATAAGCACAAAATCTTTATTTGGTTTTTTTTCATAGTTATGTATATTTTTATTTTTATAGGGTAGAAGTATATATAAATATAAAGATAAAGATAGAAATACTTAGCAAGATAATGGAGGTGCTCTCCCCCAAGCTGGATCTTGACATAATCTCTTCTGATGTAGCTAGCAGATGGCGGAGATGTATTTAAAAGTCGGCAGCACCCTGACAGCGATTAGAATGTCCTCCGTCTGCTAGTCTCCTTGAATTCTGTGAAGCTCAAATAGACAACAAAGCTTTGTGGAACTGATTAAGTGTTAGCATAAATATCTAGCCTTTATCATGTTGAGCCTCCTTGATTTTTTTATGTTGTTTTTTTCTTTATTTTATAAAGCAGAAGAAAATATTTATGTATTTATTATATATATATATATATTTTTTATGCCACCACAGTGAATGTACTTATGGGTTTTATGCCACTCGCATACTCACATGGGGCTTTAGGGTTTTTAACATTTTTATTTTCTTTTTAAGATAGTATGAATATGATTAACTAAGCAAACTATTTAAGATAAAGTAAATAATTAAAAGGAAAGGATAACTACCAAATTACCTCTTGGCAAGGCGTTCGGTGTTTTAAAGTCCTCCGAACGGGACTCTTATTCGTTCAGTCGTCCTGGGACTTGGTGGATGGCGTAGTCGGTGGTTCCAGCAGCGCCTCTTCTTCATGTGCAACTGTCTTTTCTTTCCATACTTGTCTCGGTGCTTCGGTCTCCTTAGGACAGTGTTGGTTGAGTGGTATGTCTTCAGATCTTACCACTTCCCCTTCATAATCTGCCCATCCGTCCTTGATGACCTGTTGCTTCTGATTGTGGTTACGCCGCCTTCTTCTTGTCCTAACTTGCTTGGATTCTTCAAATACATAGTTAGGGTCAGTAAAGTAAAGACGTACCTTCTCAGAGGGGAAGTGCATGTGGACTTCTCCAGTTCCAATGTAAATGATTGCTTTGACAGTACTAAGGAATGGTCTTCCAAGGATGATGGGTGGATCGTATTCATCTTCTCCCATGTCAATAACCTGAAAGTCTGTATGGACAAAGTGATCGTCTATCTTGACAGGGACGTCAGTTACTGTACCTTCGACCTGTCGGAATGTCTGATCTGCCATCTGGAGCTGAATATATGTTGGGTTTAAGGGCATGGTTTCGAACAGAAGTTCATAGGTGACCTTGGCCATTATGTTGACGCCCGACCCAGTGTCGCAAAGTGTCTTGTAGAAGTGGAACCCATTAATGGAGCAATAAATGCTTGGCATACCTGGGTCGTCCTTCTTAGGCAAGAACGGTGACTTGAGTTGGCGATCTTGACCTTTGTGCACGGCAGTGACCATCTTAGCTGTCTCGGTCCACACTTGCTTCTTGCTCTTGTTCCTCCTGTTGGTCCTCTTCCTTGGTTCATATTGGGGTTGCTCTGGGATTTGTGTGGTCTTGTTCTTGAAGGAAAACGTTTCCTTCCTCCCCTTGATGTAGAAACTGATCTTGGCAGCACTAGCATAGATGACAGCTCCCGCGGTGTTCAGGAATGGTCTCCCTAGGATGACGGGAGCCCTCTCATCAGAACCGGTCTCTATCACTACGAAGTCTGCTGGAGCGTACGAGGAACCCACTCGGACACAGATGTTCTTCAATATTCCTCTCGGGAAACTCAGTGTCCTATCTGCAAGCTGCAAACACATGGTTGTTTCTAATAATGGTTGTGAAAAGAGTTTTTCATAGAATACCCTGGGCATGATGTTGACGCTGGAGCCAAAGTCACAGAGTGCTTCTGGGAAGTCTCGCATGCCGATGGAGATCGGGATGACGGGGCGTCCTGGATCGCCTCTCTTGACCGGCAGACGGTCAGTACTTACTTCCATGATAGGGTTACTCCAGTAATCTCCTACATCAAACATGTCTACAAGATTTGCAGATTCTAGTCCTTCCGGTTGTGATGGTATACCGGGGTTAGTAGCAGGAACAGCAGCAGCTATTTGATTCAACTGAGATTCAATCATTTTATTAAAGCTAATCTGGTTCTTGATGGCAGTAGAGAAATTATCCATTCTATTATTTATATTTTCTAGTATTTTATCATTAGATGCCAATTTCTTAGACAGGTTATCCATTAGCTTTCCTTGGTTGGACACTAACTCTCTCAAAGGTGGATAATTATTATTATTATTGAAAGAATTGTTACCTTGGTAATTACCTGAGTAGTTAGGCCTCTGTTGATTCCAACCTTGATTCTGCTGAGGACGGTTGTAGTAGTTGTTGTTATTGTTGATGTAGTTCACGTCCTCCAGCAACTCAGGACAGTGATTGCCCGAGTGTCCAGTACCTCCACACTCCTCACAAGTCATGTGGGAGTCGTAGACGTGCATGACTTCTTTCTTTTCTCCAGCTCGATCATCGAGCTTCTTCATGAGTAGGTCTAGCTTGGCAGACAGCATGTCTACCTCCTTGAGCTGGTGCATACCTCCACCTTTCTTGCGTGTCTGAGTTCTTTCTTCATTCCAACCTTGGTTGGATGCCATCTTCTCCACAAGAGCTGTGGCTTGAGGTATGGTGAGTGATAGGAATGCTCCTCCAGCTGCAGCATCCATGGTTTCACGGGCACTGTTAATGAGCCCATGATAAAATGTCTGCATCAGTAGCCAGCTTTCCATTCCATGATGGGGACATTCTAGGATGTAGTCTTGGAAACGCTCCCATGCTTCTAGAACGGATTCATCATGTTGTTGCTGAAAACTTATAATCTTCCCACGGAGAGCATTGGTCTTGCCCATGGGAAAGAATTTGGCCAGAAAGTTCGTGGAGCAGAGTGCCCACGTAGTGTTCTTCTCCTTTGTAGCGTAGAACCACTGCTTCGCTCTCCCCAACAGTGAGAATGGGAAAAGGCGAAGTAGTATGGCGTCTTTGGGGACTTCAGCCATGGTGAAAGTGCCGCAGATCTCCAGGAAGTGTTGAAGATGAGCACTAGCGTCTTCATGTGGCTTCCCACAGAACTGGTTAGCTTGCACCATGTTGATGAGCCCAGGCTTGAGCTTGAAGTTGCGGTCGATCTCCCCAGCAGGTCCAGTGCGGATGTTGTCCGTAGTGGGAGCTGAGAACTCGCGGATCGACTTGTTCACCATGGCTTTGAATTCAGTCGACAAATTCCGGATGAAACTTCGGCGGTCTTCGGATTTGGATGAAGCTTTGTGCTGAAGTGTTGACGATGTCTTCTTGAGCTTGGCTCTTGTTCTTCTAAATAAGGCTTCGGGATCGTCAACAAAGTTGTCTGGAAGATGTCTTCTATTCATGCATCACCCTACAATAAATAATCAAAATGGAAAATACAGGGGTAAAACTGTATAAGAGAATTGATAAGCTCGATCAGATTAGTGATGCAAATGATGACTCAAAGTTCCGTATTCATTCCTACTTAGTAATCAACCTTCCCCGGCAACGGCGCCAAAAATGCTTGTTGGGCATTCTTAACGTCACTACCAAAAGTAGACTTAGTTTTCTAATTCTGATAACGACGCCAAAAATGCCAAACCTATCCCTCATGCCACTTAAGCCAAGTTGTCATCCCCAGCATGACACGAGAGACGCGGTATTGAAATATGCAATTGCTCATCAAGATAAATAATAAAAGGGATCTGCAAGCGCACAGATTAATACCGATGTAGCATTTTAACCGGGAAGTATTCCAGGTATTGTTATTTATATTTTTACCACTGGGAAGGGATTTCTAAATATCATGGTTGATAATGGAATGAGAATATGGAACTGAGTACACATCATTGCATGTATAACCGAGAGTATTTATCAATCTCTTTATACAGGTATAAATGTCACATTAAGTAAAGGTAAAGTGATAATGGTGACAAAGATAATTAATCTGATCAGCTAGCCACATATAATAATGATAAGCACCTCAACAGATATTCTAGCAAGTCATTAGCATGGAATTAGGATGAACTACAAAGATATTCCCTAAGTTATTATTAACTATAAAGTCTAGCATATCATAGTTAGTGCAATTATACTTGGCAATCATGGTGAGAAAAGACTATATCCATGCATAGTGAATATTAGCAAGGAAGATGAAGAACATAGCAATCACTCCCCTATAATAGTGTTGCTCTGCCTGCCCTATACACGAGAGGGGGACTATATAAGAATCAACGAAGCTGTCACTATCGCGAACTACCCCTCAATCCGGCATATAGGGTGCAATCGCAGATAAATACGGTATAGACACCACGTCTACACAATAATTATCATTCACCCACTGTACACATGGATAAACGCTATACGATCCTAAGCATGTATATAATTCCAATCTAACTAAGCCAAGCATATAACTATGATAAACTAAGAATAATATAATTGCAAATATAATCAAGTTGAGCAAAGTCATAACCAATATATTGAAATAGAACAAAGTCATATTCATAATATTGAAGAACAATGATGAACAATTGAAGAACAATAGAGGAATTACCAAGAATCCTCTTGACAGATCCGGGAACCAATCGAAGATTGACTCCTTCTAGTTCTAATCCTATGTAGCTATGCTAACTAGAGATCTAGTTGATGTGGTGGCTCTAGGGCTTGATCAGAGGCTCTCCTCCTGAATTAGGGTTTGAAGTATGAGACGAGGGCCTCTCCTCCAGGGTCAGGGGCCTTGCTTATATAGCCCTTTCGGATGAATCTGGCCCGTTGGATCAAACCGACATTGATCGTGCGGTTTTCGTTGATCCTCTAGGTCGGTGGAGCATAATCCTCGAGGCGGAGCCTGATTGGCTGAGCCAGCAGGGCGGGCGCCCTAGGGACTAGGGCGGGCGCCCTGTCCCCGGCTCTGTTACGCCTCCCGTTCGTTCTCGTGGCTTCTGGACTCTTCTAGATGTAAGATAATTACGTGTTCAGTTAATATCCCGTCATTAATCCGACATGTGGGCCTTTCTTCCGTATTTCCTGATAACCCCCTGCAGAAATAGATAAATAGCAAAATTTGTGGAATTCTGTCTGATAAAACCCTAAGTCTAGGTGTTGGTTTCATTTGGATCCTTTTCTCTATTTATTTGATAGTTATAATTGATACTTAAGGACCGTCAACAGAATCAAAGTTTTTTATTTTTTCACTTGTATTTTTATAATTTTCTCTGAACAAGGATAAAAAAAGGTGCAACCACAAAAATTGGCACCTACAACTAAGGTGGGATGTGGTCTACAGAAATACAACACGTTCTCTGAAAAGCGTGCAAAAACTTTGACAATTTTTTTTCTTTATTTTCCTGAATTTTTTTGGTAATTTTGATGAAGCCAAACAGGGCGAACCAATCTATTGTTGAGCGTGGGTAACAGTTGCAAGATGAACCTATGCTGTTAGAAGAATATGTGGAGCGATGGGTAGGCACACAATATGATAGCAAGGATTAGCAATTAACGAGTGCAGATTAGCGATTGTTCATTCCGGATCCAAAGTACAAATCGCAGCTGCTGGCTAAGACATGTCGAGACGTAGCGCAACAAGGTGAAAACAAAGTACGATGGAAAAAACGCACAGAACAAGCAAATAACATAGATTTTTCATTTTCCTGAATTTTTCCATGATTTTTCCAAAAGGCACTAGTGGGAATCAAACTTTTTTATTTTTCACTATTTTTTTATAATTTTCTCTGAACAAAGACCAAAAAATATGCAACCATAAAAATTGGCACCTACAACTGAGGTGGGATGTGGTCTACATAAATATAGCACGTTCTCTGAAAAGCGTGCAAAAACTTTGACAATCTTTTTTCTTTATTTTCTTGAATTTTTTTGGCAATTTTGATGAAACCAAACAGGGCGAAGCAATCTGTTGTTGAGCGTGGGTAATAGTTGTAAGATGAACCTGTGCTGATAGAAGAATATGTGGAGCTATGGGTGCCTACACAATATGACAGCAAAGATTAGCAATTAACGAGTGCAGATTAGCGATTGTTCAATCCAGATCTAATGTACAAATCACAGCTGCTAGCTAAGACGTGTCGAGACGTAGCGCAACAAGGTGAAAACAAAGGACGATGGAAAGAACGCACAGAACAAGCAAATAACACGGATTTTTCCTTTTTCCTAAATTTTTCCCTGAGTTTTACAAAAGGCACCGGTGGGAATCAAACTTTTTTATTTGTTCACTATTTTTTTATTATTTCCTCTGAACAAGGATAAAAAAAGATGCAACCACAAAAATTGGCACCTACAACTGAGGTTGGATGTGGTCTACAGAAATATAGCACGTTCTCTAAAAAGCGTGCAAAAACTTGGACAATTTTTTTCTTTATTGTCCTGAATTTTTTTGGCAATTTTGATGAAACCAAACAGGGCGAACCAATCTGTTGTTGAGCGTGGGTAACAGTTGCAAGATGAACCTGTGCTGATAGAAGAATATGTGGAGCTATGGGTAGGCATACAATATGACAGCATGGATTAGCAATTAACGGGTGCAGATTAGGATTGTTCAATCCAGATCCAAAGTACAAATCACAGCTGCTGGGTAAGACGTGTCGAGACGTAGCGCAACAAGGTGAAAACAAAGGACGGTGGAAAGAACGCACAGAACAAGCAAATAACACGGATTTTTTCTTTTTTCCTGAATTTTTCCCTGATTTTTCCAAAAGGCACTAGTGGGAATCAAACTTTTTTTTCACTAGTATTTTTATAATTTTCTCTGAACAAGGATCAAAAAAGGTGCAACCACAAAAATTGGCACCTACAACTGAGGTGGGATGTGGTCTACAGAAATACAACACGTTCTCTGAAAAGCGTGCAAAAACTTTGATAATTTTTTTTCTTTATTTTCCTGAATTTTTTTGGCAATTTTGATGTAACCAAACCGGGCGAATCAATCTATTGTTGAGCGTGGGTAACAGTTGCAAGATGAACCTGTGCTGATAGAAGAATATGTGGAGCGATGGGTAGGCACACAATATGACAGCAATGATTAGCAATTAACGAGTGCAGATTAGCGATTGTTCAATCCAGATCAAAAGTACAAATCACAGCTGCTAGCAAAGACGTGTCGAGACGTAGCGCAACAAGGTGAAAACAAAGGACGATGGAAAGAACGCACAGAACAAGCAAATAACACAGATTTTTCCTTTTTCCTAAATTTTTCCCTGAGTTTTACAAAAGGCACCGGTGGGAATCAAACTTTTTTATTTTTCACTATTTTTTTATTATTTCCTCTGAACAGGGACCAAAAAAGATGCAACCACAAAAATTGGCACCTACAACTGAGGTTGGATGTGGTCTACAGAAATATAGCACGTTCTCTAAAAAGCGTGCAAAAACTTTGACAATTTTTTTCTTTATTGTCCTGAATTTTTTTGGCAATTTTGTTGAAACCAAACAGGGCGAACCAATCTGTTGTTGAGCGTGGGTAACAGTTGCAAGATGAACCTGTGCTGATAGAAGAATATGTGGAGCTATGGGTAGGCATACAATATGACAGCATGGATTAGCAATTAACGGGTGCAGATTAGGATTGTTCAATCCGGATCCAAAGTACAAATCACAGCTGCTAGGTAAGACGTGTCGAGACGTAGCGCAACAAGGTGAAAACAAAGGACGATGGAAAGAACGCACAGAACAAGCAAATAACACGGATTTTTTCTTTTTTCCTGAATTTTTCCCTGATTTTTCCAAAAGGCACTAGTGGGAATCAAACTTTTTTTTCACTAGTATTTTTATAATTTTCTCTGAACAAGGATCAAAAAAGGTGCAACCACAAAAATTGGCACCTACAACTGAGGTGGGATGTGGTCTACAGAAATACAACACGTTCTCTGAAAAGCGTGCAAAAACTTTGATAATTTTTTTTCTTTATTTTCCTGAATTTTTTTGGCAATTTTGATGGAACCAAACCGGGCGAACCAATCTATTGTTGAGCGTGGGTAACAATTGCAAGATGAACCTGTGCTGATAGAAGAATATGTGGAGCGATGGGTAGGCACACAATATGACAGCAAAGATTAGCAATTAACGAGTGCAGATTAGCGATTGTTCAATCCAGATCCAAAGTACAAATCACAGCTGCTAGCTAAGACGTGTCGAGACGTAGCGCAACAAGGTGAAAACAAAGGACGATGGAAAGAACGCACAGAACAAGCAAATAACACAGATTATTCCTTTTTCCTAAATTTTTCCCTGATTTTTCCAAAAGGCACCGGTGGGAATCAATCTTTTTTATTTTTTCACTATTTTTTTATTATTTCCTCTGAATAAGGACCAAAAAAGATGCAACCAAAAAAATTGGCACCTACAACTGAGGTTGGATGTGGTCTACAGAAATATAGCACGTTCTCTAAAAAGCGTGCAAAAACTTTGATAATTTTTTTTCTTTATTGTCCTGAATTTTTTGGCAATTTTGATGAAACCAAACAGGGCGAACCAATCTGTTGTTGAGCGTGGGTAACAGTTGCAAGATGAACCTGTGCTGATAGAAGAATATGTGGAGCGATGGGTAGGCATACAATATGACAGCAAAGATTAGCAATTAACGAGTGCAGATTAGCGATTGTTCAATCCAGATCCAAAGTACAAATCACAGCTGCTAGCTAAGACGTGTCGAGACGTAGCGCAACAAGGTGAAAACAAAGGACGATGGAAAGAACGCACAGAACAAGCAAATAACACAGATTATTCCTTTTTCCTAAATTTTTCCCTGATTTTTCCAAAAGGCACCGGTGGGAATCAATCTTTTTTATTTTTTCACTATTTTTTTATTATTTCCTTTGAACAAGGACCAAAAAAGATGCAACCACAAAAATTGGCACCTACAACTGAGGTTGGATGTGGTCTACAGAAATATAGCATGTTCTCTAAAAAGCGTGCAAAAACTTTGACAATTTTTTTTCTTTATTGTCCTGAATTTTTTGGCAATTTTGATGAAACCAAACAGGGCGAACCAATCTGTGGTTGAGCGTGGGTAACAGTTGCAAGATGAACCTGTGCTGATAGAAGAATATGTGGAGCTATGGGTAGGCATACAATATGACAGCATGGATTAGCAATTAACGGGTGCAGATTAGGATTGTTCAATCCGGATCCAAAGTACAAATCACAGCTGCTAGCTAAGACGTGTCGAGACGTAGCGCAACAAGGTGAAAACAAAGGACGATGCAAAGAACGCACAGAACAAGCAAATAACACGGATTTTTCCTTTTTTCCTAAATTTTTCCCTGATTTTTCCAAAGGGCACTAGTGGGAATCAAACTTTTTTTTTCACTAGTATTTTTATAATTTTCTCTGAACAAGGATCAAAAAAGGTGCAACCACAAAAATTGGCACCTACAACTGAGGTGGGATGTGGTCTACAGAAATACAACACGTTCTCTGAAAAGCGTGCAAAAACTTTGATAATTTTTTTTTATTTTCCTGAATTTTTTTGGCAATTTTGATGGAACCAAACCGGGTGAACCAATCTATTGTTGAGCGTGGGTAACAGTTGCAAGATGAACCTGTGCTGATGGAAGAATATGTGGAGCGATGGGTAGGCACACAATATGACAGCAAAGATTAGCAATTAACGAGTGCAGATTAGCGATTGTTCAATCCAGATCCAAAGTACAAATCACAGCTGCTAGCAAAGACGTGTCGAGACGTAGCGCAACAAGGTGAAAACAAAGGACGATGGAAAGAACGCACAGAACAAGCAAATAACACAGATTATTCCTTTTTCCTAAATTTTTCCCTGATTTTTCCAAAAGGCACCGGTGGGAATCAATCTTTTTTATTTTTTCACTATTTTTTTTATTATTTCCTCTGAACAAGGACCAAAAAAGATGCAACCAAAAAAATTGGCACCTACAACTGAGGTTGGATGTGGTCTACAGAAATATAGCACGTTCTCTAAAAAGCGTGCAAAAACTTTGATAATTTTTTTTCTTTATTGTCCTGAATTTTTTGGCAATTTTGATGAAACCAAACAGGGCGAACCAATCTGTTGTTGAGCGTGGGTAACAGTTGCAAGATGAACCTGTGCTGATAGAAGAATATGTGGAGCTATGGATAGGCACACAATATGACAACAAGGATTAGCAATTAACGAGTGCAGATTAGGATTGTTCAATCCGAATCCAAAGTACAAATCACAATTGCTGGCTAAGACGTATCGAGACATAGCGCAACAAGGTGAAAACAAAGGACGATGGAAAGAACACACAGAACAAGCAAATAACACGAATTTTTCCTTTTTCCTGAATTTTCCCTGATTTTTCTAAAAGGCACCGGTGGGAATCAAACTTTTTTATTTTTTCACTATTTTTTTATTATTTTCTCTGAACAAGGATCAAAAAAGATGCAACCACAAAAATTGGCACCTACAACTGAGGTGGGATGTGGTCTACAGAAATAGAGCACGTTCTCTGAAAAGCGTGCAAAAACTTTGACAATTTTTTTTCTCTATTTTCCCAAATTTTTTTGGCAATTTTGATGAAACCAAACAGGGCGAACCAATCTGTTGTTGAGCGTGGGTAACAGTTGCAAGATGTACCTGTGCTGATAGAAGAATATGTGGAGCTATGGGTAGGCACACAATATGATAGCAAGGATTAGCAATTAACGAGTGCAGATTAGCGATTGTTCAATCCGGATCCAAAGTACAAATCACAGCTGCTGGATAAGACGTGTCGAGACGTAGCGCAACAAGGTGAAAACAAAGGACAATGGAACGAACGCACAGAACAAGCAAATAACACAAATTTTTCCTTTTTCCTAAATTTTTTCCTGATTTTTCCAAAAGGCACTGGTGGGAATCAAACTTTTTTATTTTTTCACTATTTTTTTATTGATTTCTCTAAACAAGGATAAAAAAGATGCAACAACAAAAATTGGCACCTACAACTAAGGTGGGATGTGGTTTACAGAAATATAGCACGTTCTCTAAAAAGCGTGCAAAAACTTTGACAATTTTTTTTCTTTATTTTTTCTGAATTTTTTGGCAATTTTGATGAAATCAAACAGGGTGAACCAATATGTTGTTGAGCGTGTGTAACAGTTGCAAGATGAACCTGTGCTGATAGAAGAATATGTGGAGCTATGGGTAGGCACACAATATGACAGCAAGGATTAGCAATTAACGAGTGCAGATTAGCGATTGTTCAATCCGAATCCAAAGTACAAATCACAATTGCTGGCTAAGGCGTATCGAGACGTAGCGCAACAAGGTGAAAACAAAGGACGATGGAAAGAACGCACAGAATAAGCAAATAACACGGATTTTTCCTTTTTCCTAAATTTTTCCCTGATTTTTCCAAAAGGCACCGGTGGGAATCAAACTTTTTTATTTTTTCACTATTTTTTTTTATTATTTTCTCTGAAAAAGGATCAAAAAAGATGCAACCACAAAAATTGGCACCTACAACTGAGGTGGGATGTGGTCTACAGAAATGGACCACGTTCTCTGAAAAGCGTGCAAAAACTTTGACAATTTTTTTCTCTATTTTCCCAAATTTTTTTGGCAATTTTGATGAAACCAAACAGGACGAACCAATCTGTTGTTGAGCGTGGGTAACAGTTGCAAGATGTACCTGTGCTGATAGAAGAATATGTGGAGCTATGGGTAGGCACACAATATGATAGCAAGGACTAGCAATTAACGAGTGCAGATTAGCGATTGTTCAATCCGGATCCAAAGTACAAATCACAGCTGCTGGATAAGACGTGTCGAGACGTAGCGCAACAAGGTGAAAACAAAGGACAATGGAAAGAACCCACAGAACAAGCAAATAACACAGATTTTTCCTTTTTCCTAAATTTTTTCCTGATTTTTCCAAAAGGCACTGGTGGGAATCAAACTTTTTTATTTTTTCACTATTTTTTTGTTGATTTCTCCAAACAAGGATAAAAAAGATGCAACCACAAAAATTGGCACCTACAACTAAGGTGGGATGTGGTCTACAGAAATATAGCACGTTCTCTAAAAAGCGTGCAAAAACTTTGACAATTTTTTTTCTTTATTTTTCTGAATTTTTTGGCAATTTTGATGAAATCAAACAGGGTGAACCAATCTGTGGTTGAGCGTGTGTAACAGTTGCAAGATGAACCTGTGCTGATAGAAGAATATGTGGAGCTATGGGTAGGCACACAATATGACAGCAAAGATTAGCAATTAACGAGTGCAGATTAGCGATTGTTCAATCCAGATCCAAAGTACAAATCACAGCTGCTAGCAAAGACGTGTCGAGACGTAGCGCAACAAGGTGAAAACAAAGGACGATGGAAAGAATGCACAGAACAAGCAAATAACACAGATTATTCCTTTTTCCTAAATTTTTCCCTGATTTTTCCAAAAGGCACCGGTGGGAATCAATCTTTTTTATTTTTTCACTATTTTTTTTATTATTTCCTCTGAACAAGGACCAAAAAAGATGCAACCAAAAAAATTGGCACCTACAACTGAGGTTGGATGTGGTCTACAGAAATATAGCACGTTCTCTAAAAAGCGTGCAAAAACTTTGATAATTTTTTTTCTTTATTGTCCTAAATTTTTTGGCAATTTTGATGAAACCAAACAGGGCGAACCAATCTGTTGTTGAGCGTGGGTAACAGTTCCAAGATGAACCTGTGCTGATAGAAGAATATGTGGAGCTATGGGTAGGCACACAATATGACAAGAAGGATTAGCAATTAACGAGTGCAGATTAGGATTGTTCAATCCGAATCCAAAGTACAAATCACAATTGCTGGCTAAGACGTATCGAGACGTAGCGCAACAAGGTGAAAACAAAGGACGATGGAAAGAACACACAGAATAAGCAAATAACACAGATTTTTCCTTTTTCCTGAATTTTCCCTATTTTTTCTAAAAGGCACCGGTGGGAATCAAACTTTTTTATTTTTTCACTATTTTTTTATTATTTTCTCTGAACAAGGATCAAAAAAGATGCAACCACAAAAATTGGCACCTACAACTGAGGTGGGATGTGGTCTACAGAAATAGAGCACGTTCTCTGAAAAGCGTGCAAAAACTTTGACAATTTTTTTTCTCTATTTTCCCAAATTTTTTTGGCAATTTTGATGAAACCAAACAGGGCGAACCAATCTGTTGTTGAGCGTGGGTAACAGTTGCAAGATGTACCTGTGCTGATAGAAGAATATGTAAAGCTATGGGTAGGCACACAATATGATAGCAAGGATTAGCAATTAACGAGTGCAGATTAGCGATTGTTCAATCTGGATCCAAAGTACAAATCACAGCTGCTGGATAAGACGTGTCGAGACGTAGCGCAACAAGGTGAAAACAAAGGACAATGGAAAGAACGCACAGAACAAGCAAATAACACAAATTTTTCCTTTTTCCTAAATTTTTTCCTGATTTTTCCAAAAGGCACTGGTGGGAATCAAAATTTTTTATTTTTTCACTATTTTTTTATTGATTTCTCTAAACAAGGATAAAAAAGATGCAACAACAAAAATTGGCACCTACAACTAAGGTGGGATGTGGTTTATAGAAATATAGCACGTTCTCTAAAAAGCGTGCAAAAACTTTGACAATTTTTTTTCTTTATTTTTTCTGAATTTTTTGGCAATTTTGATGAAATCAAACAGGGTGAACCAATCTGTGGTTGAGCGTGTGTAACAGTTGCAAGATGAACCTGTGCTGATAGAAGAATATGTGGAGCTATGGGTAGGCACACAATATGACAACTAGGATTAGCAATTAACGAGTGGAGATTAGCGATTGTTCAATCCGGATCCAAAGTACAAATCACAATTGCTGGCTAAGACGTATCGAGACGTAGCGCAACAAGGTGAAAACAAAGGACGATGGAAAGAACGCACAGAATAAGTAAATAACACGGATTTTTCCTTTTTCCTGAATTTTTCCCTGATTTTCCAAAAGGCACCGGTGGGAATCAAACTTTTTTATTTTTTCACTATTTTTTTTATTATTTTCTCTGAACAAGGATCAAAAAAGATGCAACCACAAAAATTGGCACCTACAACTGAGGTGGGATGTGGTCTACAGAAATAGAGCACGTTCTCTGAAAAGCTTGCAAAAACTTTGACAATTTTTTTCTCTATTTTCCTAAATTTTTTAGGCAATTTTGATGAAACCAAACAGGGCGAACCAATCTGTTGTTGAGCGTGGGTAACAGTTGCAAGATATACCTGTGCTGATAGAAGAATATGTGGAGCTATGCGTAGGCACACAATATGATAGCAAGGATTAGCAATTAACGAGTGCAGATTAGCGATTGTTCAATCCGGATCCAAAGTACAAATCACAGCTGCTGGATAAGACGTGTCGAGACGTAGCGCAACAAGGTGAAAACAAAGGACAATGGAAAGAACGCACAGAACAAGCAAATAACACAGATTTTTCCTTTTTCCTAAATTTTTTCCTTATTTTTCCAAATGGCACTGGTGGGAATCAAACTTTTTTATTTTTTCACTATTTTTTTATTGATTTCTCTAAACAAGGATAAAAAAGATGCAACCACAAAAATTGGCACCTACAACTAAGGTGGGATGTGGTCTACAGAAATATAGCACGTTCTCTAAAAAGCGTGCAAAAACTTTGACAATTTTTTTTCTTTATTTTCCTGAATTTTTTGGCAATTTTGATGAAATCAAATAGGGTGAACCAATCTGTGGTTGAGCGTGTGTAACAGTTGCAAGATGAACCTGTGCTGATAGAAGAATATGTGGAGCTATGGGTAGGCACACAATATGACAGCAAGGATTAGCAATTAACGAGTGCAGATTAGCGATTGTTCAATCCGAATCCAAAGTACAAATCACAATTGCTGGCTAAGGCGTATCGAGACGTAGCGCAACAAGGTGAAAACAAAGGACGATGGAAAGAACGCACAGAATAAGCAAATAACACGGATTTTTCCTTTTTCCTGAATTTTTCCCTGATTTTTCCAAAAGGCACCGGTGGGAATCAAACTTTTTTATTTTTCACTGTTTTTTTATTATTTTCTCTAAAAAAGGATCAAAAAAGATGCAACCACAAAAATTGGCACCTACAACTGAGGTGGGATGTGGTCTATAGAAATGGACCACGTTCTCTGAAAAGCGTGTAAAAACTTTGACAATTTTTTTCTCTATTTTCCCAAATTTTTTTGGCAATTTTGATGAAACCAAACAGGACGAACCAATCTGTTGTTGAGCGTGGGTAACAGTTGCAAGATGTACCTGTGCTGATAGAAGAATATGTGGAGCTATGGGTAGGCACACAATATGATAGCAAGGATTAGCAATTAACGAGTGCAGATTAGCGATTGTTCAATCCGGATCCAAAGTACAAATCACAGCTGCTGGATAAGACGTGTCGAGACGTAGCGCAACAAGGTGAAAACAAAGGACAATGGAAAGAACGCACAGAACAAGCAAATAACACAGATTTTTCCTTTTTGCTAAATTTTTTCCTGATTTTTCCAAAAGGCACTGGTGGGAATCAAACTTTTTTATTTTTTCACTATTTTTTTATTGATTTCTCTAAACAAGGATAAAAAAGATGCAACCACAAAAATTGGCACCTACAACTAAGGTGGGATGTGGTCTACAGAAATATAGCACGTTCTCTAAAAAGCGTGCAAAAACTTTGACAATTTTTTTTCTTTATTTTCCTGAATTTTTTGGCAATTTTGATGAAATCAAACAGGGCGAACCAATCTGTGGTTGAGCGTGTGTAACAGTTGCAAGATGAACCTGTGCTGATAGAAGAATATGTGGAGCTATGGGTAGGCACACAATATGACAACAAGGATTAGCAATTAACGAGTGTAGATTAGCGATTGTTCAATCCGGATCCAAAGTACAAATCACAATTGCTGGCTAAGACGTATCGAGACGTAGCGCAACAAGGTGAAAACAAAGGACGATGGAAAGAACGCACAGAATAAGCAAATAACACGGATTTTTCCTTTTTCCTGAATTTTTCCCTGATTTTTCCAAAAGGCACCGGTGGGAATCAAACTTTTTTATTTTTTCACTATTTTTTTTATTATTTTCTCTTGACAAGGATCAAAAAAGATGCAACCACAAAAATTGGCACCTACAACTGAGGTGGGATGTGGTCTACAGAAATAGAGCATGTTCTCTGAAAAGCGTGCAAAAACTTTGACAATTTTTTTCTCTATTTCCCTAAATTTTTTTGGCAATTTTGATGAAACCAAACAGGGCGAACCAATCTGTTGTTGAGCGTGGGTAACAGTTGCAAGATATACCTGTGCTGATAGAAGAATATGTGGAGCTATGCGTAGGCACACAATATGATAGCAAGGATTAGCAATTAACGAGTGTAGATTAGCGATTGTTCAATCCGGATCCAAAGTACAAATCACAATTGCTGGCTAAGACGTATCGAGACGTAGCGCAACAAGGTGAAAACAAAGGACGATGGAAAGAACGCACAGAATAAGTAAATAACACGGATTTTTCCTTTTTCCTGAATTTTTTCCTGATTTTTCCAAAAGGCACTGGTGGGAATCAAACTTTTTTATTTTTTCACTATTTTTTTATTGATTTCTCTAAACAAGGATAAAAAAGATGCAACCACAAAAATTGGCACCTACAACTAAGGTGGGATGTGGTCTACAGAAATATAGCACGTTCTCTAAAAAGCGTGCAAAAACTTTGACAATTTTTTTTCTTTATTTTTCTGAATTTTTTGGCAATTTTGATGAAATCAAACAGGGTGAACCAATCTGTGGTTGAGCGTGTGTAACAGTTGCAAGATAAACCTGTGCTGATAGAAGAATATGTGGAGCTATGGGTAGGCACACAATATGACAACAAGGATTAGCAATTAACGAGTGTAGATTAGCGATTGTTCAATCCGGATCCAAAGTACAAATCACAATTGCTGGCTAAGACGTATCGAGACGTAGCGCAACAAGGTGAAAACAAAGGACGATGGAAAGAACGCACAGAATAAGCAAATAACACGGATTTTTCCTTTTTCCTGAATTTTTCCCTGATTTTTCCAAAAGGCACCGGTGGGAATCAAACTTTTTTTATTTTTTCACTATTTTTTTTATTATTTTCTCTTGACAAGGATCAAAAAAGATGCAACCACAAAAATTGCCACCTACAACTGAGGTGGGATGTGGTCTACAGAAATAGAGCACGTTCTCTGAAAAGCGTGCAAAAACTTTGACAATTTTTTTCTCTATTTCCCTAAATTTTTTTGGCAATTTTGATGAAACCAAACAGGGCGAACCAATCTGTTGTTGAGCGTGGGTAACAGTTGCAAGATATACCTGTGCTGATAGAAGAATATGTGGAGCTATGCGTAGGCACACAATATGATAGCAAGGATTAGCAATTAACGAGTGTAGATTAGCGATTGTTCAATCCGGATCCAAAGTACAAATCACAATTGCTGGCTAAGACGTATCGAGACGTAGCGCAACAAGGTGAAAACAAAGGACGATGGAAAGAACGCACAGAATAAGTAAATAACACGGATTTTTCCTTTTTCCTGAATTTTTCCCTGATTTTTCCAAAAGGCACCGGTGGGAATCAAACTTTTTTATTTTTTCACTATTTTTTTTATTATTTTCTCTGAACAAGGATCAAAAAAGATGCAACCACAAAAATTGGCACCTACAACTGAGGTGGGATGTCGTCTACAGAAATAGAGCACGTTCTCTGAAAAGCGTGCAAAAACTTTGACAATTTTTTTCTCTATTTTCCTAAATTTTTTAGGCAATTTTGATGAAACCAAACAGGGCGAACCAATCTGTTGTTGAGCGTGGGTAACAGTTGCAAGATATACCTGTGCTGATTGAAGAATATGTGGAGCTATGCGTAGGCACACAATATGATAGCAAGGATTAGCAATTAACGAGTGCAGATTAGCGATTGTTCAATCCGGATCCAAAGTACAAATCACAGCTGCTGGATAAGACGTGTCGAGACGTAGCGCAACAAGGTGAAAACAAAGGACAATGGAAAGAACGCACAGAACAAGCAAATAACACAGATTTTTCCTTTTTGCTAAATTTTTTCCTGATTTTTCCAAAAGGCACTGGTGGGAATCAAACTTTTTTATTTTTTCACTATTTTTTTATTGATTTCTCTAAACAAGGATAAAAAAGATGCAACCACAAAAATTGGCACCTACAACTAAGGTGGGATGTGGTCTACAGAAATATAGCACGTTCTCTAAAAAGCGTGCAAAAACTTTGACTATTTTTTTTCTTTATTTTTCTAAATTTTTTGGCAATTTTGATGAAATCAAACAGGGCGAACCAATCTGTGGTTGAGCGTGTGTAACAGTTGTAAGATGAACCTGTGCTGATAGAAGAATATGTGGAGCTATGGGTAGGCACACAATATGACAGCAAGGATTAGCAATTAACGAGTGCAGATTAGCGATTGTTCAATCCGGATCCAAAGTACAAATCATAATTGCTGGCTAAGACGTATCGAGACGTAGCGCAACAAGGTGAAAACAAAGGACGATGGAAAGAACGCACAAAATAAGCAAATAACACGTATTTTTCCTTTTTCCCGAATTTTTCCCTGATTTTTTCAAAAGGCACCGGTGGGAATCAAACTTTTTTATTTTTTCACTATTTTTTTTATTATTTCCTCTGAACAAGGATCAAAAAAGATGCAACCACAAAAATTGGCACCTACAACTGAGGTGGGATGTGGTCTACAGAAATAGACCACGTTCTCTGAAAAGCGTGCAAAAACTTTGATAATTTTTTTCTTTATTTTCCTGAATTTTTTTGGCAATTTTGATGAAACCAAACAGGGCAAACCAATCTGTTGTTGAGCGTGGGTAACAGTTGCAAGATGAACCAGTGCTGATAGAAGAATATGTGGAGCTATGGGTAGGCACACAATATGATAGCAAGGATTAGCAATTAACGAGTGCAGATTAGCGATTGTTCAATCCGGATCCAAAGTACAAATCACAGCTGCTGGATAAGACGTGTCGAGACGTAGCGCAACAAGGTGAAAACAAAGGACAATGGAAAGAACGCACAGAACAAGCAAATAACACAAATTTTTCCTTTTTCCTAAATTTTTTCCTTATTTTTCCAAATGGCACTGGTGGGAATCAAACTTTTTTATTTTTTCACTATTTTTTTATTGATTTCTCTAAACAAGGATAAAAAAGATGCAACCACAAAAATTGGCACCTACAACTAAGGTGGGATGTGGTCTACAGAAATATAGCACGTTCTCTAAAAAGCGTGCAAAAACTTTGACAATTTTTTTTCTTTATTTTCCTGAATTTTTTGGCAATTTTGATGAAATCAAATAGGGTGAACCAATCTGTGGTTGAGCGTGTGTAACAGTTGCAAGATGAACCTGTGCTGATAGAAGAATATGTGGAGCTATGGGTAGGCACACAATATGACAGCAAGGATTAGCAATTAACGAGTGCAGATTAGCGATTGTTCAATCCGAATCCAAAGTACAAATCACAATTGCTGGCTAAGGCGTATCGAGACGTAGCGCAACAAGGTGAAAACAAAGGACGATGGAAAGAACGCACAGAATAAGCAAATAACACGGATTTTTTCTTTTTCCTGAATTTTTCCCTGATTTTTCCAAAAGGCACCGGTGGGAATCAAACTTTTTTATTTTTTCACTATTTTTTTTATTATTTTCTCTGAAAAAGGATCAAAAAAGATGCAACCACAAAAATTGGCACCTACAACTGAGGTGGGATGTGGTCTACAGAAATGGACCACGTTCTCTGAAAAGCGTGTAAAAACTTTGACAATTTTTTTCTCTATTTTCCCAAATTTTTTTGGCAATTTTGATGAAACCAAACAGGACGAACCAATCTGTTGTTGAGCGTGGGTAACAGTTGCAAGATGTACCTGTGCTGATAGAAGAATATGTGGAGCTATGGGTAGGCACACAATATGATAGCAAGGATTAGCAATTAACGAGTGCAGATTAGCGATTGTTCAATCCGGATCCAAAGTACAAATCACAGCTGCTGGATAAGACGTGTCGAGACGTAGCGCAACAAGGTGAAAACAAAGGACAATGGAAAGAACGCACAGAACAAGCAAATAACACAGATTTTTCCTTTTTCCTAAATTTTTTCCTGATTTTTCCAAAAGGCACTGGTGGGAATCAAACTTTTTTATTTTTTCACTATTTTTTTATTGATTTCTCTAAACAAGGATAAAAAAGATGCAACCACAAAAATTGGCACCTACAACTAAGGTGGGATGTGGTCTACAGAAATATAGCACGTTCTCTAAAAAGCGTGCAAAAACTTTGACAATTTTTTTTCTTTATTTTTCTGAATTTTTTGGCAATTTTGATGAAATCAAACAGGGTGAACCAATCTGTGGTTGAGCGTGTGTAACAGTTGCAAGATGAACCTGTGCTGATAGAAGAATATGTGGAGCTATGGGTAGGCACACAATATGACAACAATTAACGAGTGTAGATTAGCGATTGTTCAATCCGGATCCAAAGTACAAATCACAATTGCTGGCTAAGACGTATCGAGACGTAGCGCAACAAGGTGAAAACAAAGGACGATGGAAAGAACGCACAGAATAAGTAAATAACACGGATTTTTCCTTTTTCCTGAATTTTTCCCTGATTTTTCCAAAAGGCACCGGTGGGAATCAAACTTTTTTATTTTTTCACTATTTTTTTTATTATTTTCTATGAACAAGGATCAAAAAAGATGCAACCACAAAAATTGGCACCTACAACTGAGGTGGGATGTGGTCTACAGAAATAGAGCACGTTCTCTGAAAAGCGTGCAAAAACTTTGACAATTTTTTTCTCTATTTTCCTAAATTTTTTAGGCAATTTTGATGAAACCAAACAGGGCGAACCAATCTGTTGTTGAGCGTGGGTAACAGTTGCAAGATATACCTGTGCTGATTGAAGAATATGTGGAGCTATGCGTAGGCACACAATATGATAGCAAGGATTAGCAATTAACGAGTGCAGATTAGCGATTGTTCAATCCGGATCCAAAGTACAAATCACAGCTGCTGGATAAGACGTGTCGAGACGTAGCGCAACAAGGTGAAAACAAAGGACAATGGAAAGAACGCACAGAACAAGCAAATAACACAGATTTTTCCTTTTTGCTAAATTTTTTCCTGATTTTTCCAAAAGGCACTGGTGGGAATCAAACTTTTTTATTTTTTCACTATTTTTTTATTGATTTCTCTAAACAAGGATAAAAAAGATGCAACCACAAAAATTGGCACCTATAACTAAGGTGGGATGTGGTCTACAGAAATATAGCACGTTCTCTAAAAAGCGTGCAAAAACTTTGACTATTTTTTTTCTTTATTTTTCTAAATTTTTTGGCAATTTTGATGAAATCAAACAGGGCGAACCAATCTGTGGTTGAGCGTGTGTAACAGTTGCAAGATGAACCTGTGCTGATAGAAGAATATGTGGAGCTATGGGTAGGCACACAATATGACAGCAAGGATTAGCAATTAACGAGTGCAGATTAGCGATTGTTCAATCCGGATCCAAAGTACAAATCATAATTGCTGGCTAAGACGTATCGAGACGTAGCGCAACAAGGTGAAAACAAAGGACGATGGAAAGAACGCACAAAATAAGCAAATAACACGGATTTTTCCTTTTTCCCGAATTTTTCCCTGATTTTTTCAAAAGGCACCGGTGGGAATCAAACTTTTTTATTTTTTCACTATTTTTTTTATTATTTCCTCTGAACAAGGATCAAAAAAGATGCAACCACAAAAATTGGCACCTACAACTGAGGTGGGATGTGGTCTACAGAAATAGACCACGTTCTCTGAAAAGCGTGCAAAAACTTTGACAATTTTTTTCTTTATTTTCCTGAATTTTTTTGGCAATTTTGATGAAACCAAACAGGGCAAACCAATCTGTTGTTGAGCGTGGGTAACAGTTGCAAGATGAACCAGTGCTGATAGAAGAATATGTGGAGCTATGGGTAGGCACACAATATGATAGCAAGGATTAGCAATTAACGAGTGCAGATTAGCGATTGTTCAATCCGGATCCAAAGTACAAATCACAGCTGCTGGATAAGACGTGTCGAGACGTAGCGCAACAAGGTGAAAACAAAGGACAATGGAAAGAACGCACAGAACAAGCAAATAACACAAATTTTTCCTTTTTCCTAAATTTTTTCCTTATTTTTCCAAATGGTACTGGTGGGAATCAAACTTTTTTATTTTTTCACTATTTTTTTTATTGATTTCTCTAAACAAGGATAAAAAAGATGCAACCACAAAAATTGGCACCTACAACTAAGGTGGGATGTGGTCTACAGAAATATAGCACGTTCTCTAAAAAGCGTTCAAAAACTTTGATAATTTTTTTCTTTATTTTCCTGAATTTTTTGGCAATTTTGATGAAATCAAATAGGGTGAACCAATCTGTGGTTGAGCGTGTGTAACAGTTGCAAGATGAACCTGTGCTGATAGAAGAATATGTGGAGCTATGGGTAGGCACACAATATGACAGCAAGGATTAGCAATTAACGAGTGCAGATTAGCGATTGTTCAATCCGAATCCAAAGTACAAATCACAATTGCTGGCTAAGGCGTATCGAGACGTAGCGCAACAAGGTGAAAACAAAGGACGATGGAAAGAACGCACAGAATAAGCAAATAACACGGATTTTTCCTTTTTCCTGAATTTTTCACTGATTTTTCCAAAAGGCACCGGTGGGAATCAAACTTTTTTATTTTTTCACTATTTTTTTATTATTGTCTCTGAAAAAGGATCAAAAAAGATGCAACCACAAAAATTGGCACCTACAACTGAGGTGGGATGTGGTCTACAGAAATGGACCACGTTCTCTGAAAAGCGTGCAAAAACTTTAACAATTTTTTTCTCTATTTTCCCAAATTTTTTTGGCAATTTTGATGAAACCAAACAGGACGAACCAATCTGTTGTTGAGCGTGGGTAACAGTTGCAAGATGTACCTGTGCTGATAGAAGAATATGTGGAGCTATGGGTAGGCACACAATATGATAGCAAGGATTAGCAATTAACGAGTGCAGATTAGCGATTGTTCAATCCGGATCCAATGTACAAATCACAGCTGCTGGATAAGACGTGTCGAGACATAGCGCAACAAGGTGAAAACAAAGGACAATGGAAAGAACGCACAGAACAAGCAAATAACATAGATTTTTCCTTTTTCCTAAATTTTTTCCTGATTTTTCCAAAAGGCACTGGTGGGAATCAAACTTTTTTATTTTTTCACTATTTTTTTATTGATTTCTCTAAACAAGGATAAAAAAGATGCAACCACAAAAATTGGCACCTACAACTAAGGTGGGATGTGGTCTACAGAAATATAGCACGTTCTCTAAAAAGCGTGCAAAAACTTTGACTATTTTTTTTCTTTATTTTTCTAAATTTTTTGGCAATTTTGATGAAATCAAACAGGGCGAACCAATCTGTGGTTGAGCGTGTGTAACAGTTGCAAGATGAACCTGTGCTGATAGAAGAATATGTGGAGCTATGGGTAGGCACACAATATGACAGCAAGGATTAGCAATTAACGAGTGCAGATTAGCGATTGTTCAATCCGGATCCAAAGTACAAATCATAATTGCTGGCTAAGACGTATCGAGACGTAGTGCAACAAGGTGAAAACAAAGGACGATGGAAAGAACGCACAAAATAAGCAAATAACACGGATTTTTCCTTTTTCCCGAATTTTTCCCTGATTTTTTCAAAAGGCACCGGTGGGAATCAAACTTTTTTATTTTTTCACTATTTTTTTTATTATTTCCTCTGAACAAGGATCAAAAAAGATGCAACCACAAAAATTGGCACCTACAACTGAGGTGGGATGTGGTCTTAAGAAATAGACCACGTTCTCTGAAAAGCGTGCAAAAACTTTGACAATTTTTTTCTTTATTTTCCTGAATTTTTTTGGCAATTTTGATGAAACCAAACAGGGCAAACCAATCTGTTGTTGAGCGTGGGTAACAGTTGCAAGATGAACCAGTGCTGATAGAAGAATATGTGGAGCTATGGGTAGGCACACAATATGATAGCAAGGATTAGCAATTAACGAGTGCAGATTAGCGATTGTTCAATCCGGATCCAAAGTACAAATCACAACTGCTGGATAAGACGTGTCGAGACGTAGCGCAACAAGGTGAAAACAAAGGACAATGGAAAGAACGCACAGAACAAGCAAATAACACAAATTTTTCCTTTTTCCTAAATTTTTTCCTTATTTTTCCAAATGGCACTGGTGGGAATCAAACTTTTTTATTTTTTCACTATTTTTTTATTGATTTCTCTAAACAAGGATAAAAAAGATGCAACCACAAAAATTGGCACCTACAACTAAGGTGGGATGTGGTCTACAGAAATATAGCACGTTCTCTAAAAAGCGTGCAAAAACTTTGACAATTTTTTTTTCTTTATTTTCCTGAATTTTTTGGCAATTTTGACGAAATCAAATAGGGTGAACCAATCTGTGGTTGAGCGTGTGTAACAGTTGCAAGATGAACCTGTGCTGATAGAAGAATATGTGGAGCTATGGGTAGGCACACAATATGACAGCAAGGATTAGCAATTAACGAGTGCAGATTAGCGATTGTTCAATCCGAATCCAAAGTACAAATCACAATTGCTGGCTAAGGCGTATCGAGACGTAGCGCAACAAGGTGAAAACAAAGGACGATGGAAAGAACGCACAGAATAAGCAAATAACACGGATTTTTCCTTTTTCCTGAATTTTTCACTGATTTTTCCAAAAGGCACCGGTGGGAATCAAACTTTTTTATTTTTTCACTATTTTTTTATTATTTTCTCTGAAAAAGGATCAAAAAAGATGCAACCACAAAAATTGGCACCTACAACCGAGGTGGGATGTGGTCTACAGAAATGGACCACGTTCTCTGAAAAGCGTGCAAAAACTTTGACAATTTTTTTCTCTATTTTCCCAAATTTTTTTGGCAATTTTGATGAAACCAAACAGGACGAACCAATCTGTTGTTGAGCGTGGGTAACAGTTGCAAGATGTACCTGTGCTGATAGAAGAATATGTGGAGCTATGGGTAGGCACACAATATGATAGCAAGGATTAGCAATTAACGAGTGCAGATTAGCGATTGTTCAATCCGGATCCAATGTACAAATCACAGCTGCTGGATAAGACGTGTCGAGACATAGCGCAACAAGGTGAAAACAAAGGACAATGGAAAGAACGCACAGAACAAGCAAATAACATAGATTTTTCCTTTTTCCTAAATTTTTTCCTGATTTTTCCAAAAGGCACTGGTGGGAATCAAACTTTTTTATTTTTTCACTATTTTTTTATTGATTTCTCTAAACAAGGATAAAAAAGATGCAACCACAAAAATTGGCACCTACAACTAAGGTGGGATGTGGTCTACAGAAATATAGCACGTTCTCTAAAAAGCGTGCAAAAACTTTGACAATTTTTTTCTTTATTTTTCTGAATTTTTTGGCAATTTTGATGAAATCAAACAGGGTGAACCAATCTGTGGTTGAGCGTTTGTAACAGTTGCAAGATGAACCTGTGCTGATAGAAGAATATGTGGAGCTATGGGTAGGCACACCATATGACAACAAGGATTGGCAATTAACGAGTGTAGATTAGCGATTGTTCAATCCGGATCCAAAGTACAAATCACAATTGCTGGCTAAGACGTATCGAGACGTAGCGCAACAAGGTGAAAACAAAGGACGATGGAAAGAACGCGCAGAATAAGCAAATAACACGGATTTTTCCTTTTTCCTGAATTTTTCCCTGATTTTTCCAAAAGGCACCGGTGGGAATCAAACTTTTTTATTTTTTCACTATTTTTTTTATTATTTTCTCTTGACAAGGATCAAAAAAGATGCAACCACAAAAATTGGCACCTACAACTGAGGTGGGATGTGGTCTACAGAAATAGAGCACGTTCTCTGAAAAGCGTGCAAAAACTTTGACAATTTTTTTCTCTATTTCCCTAAATTTTTTTGGCAATTTTGATGAAACCAAACAGGGCGAACCAATCTGTTGTTGAGCGTGGGTAACAGTTGCAAGATATACCTGTGCTGATAGAAGAATATGTGGAGCTATGCGTAGGCACACAATATGATAGCAAGGATTAGCAATTAACGAGTGTAGATTAGCGATTGTTCAATCCGGATCCAAAGTACAAATCACAGCTACTGGATAAGACGTGTCGAGACGTAGCGCAACAAGGTAAAAACAAAGGACAATGGAAAGAACGCACAGAACAAGCAAATAACACAGATTTTTCCTTTATGCTAAATTTTTTCCTGATTTTTCCAAAAGGCACTGGTGGGAATCAAACTTTTTTATTTTTTCACTATTTTTTTATTGATTTCTCTAAACAAGGATAAAAAAGATGCAACCACAAAAATTGGCACCTACAACTAAGGTGGGATGTGGTCTACAGAAATATAGCACGTTCTCTAAAAAGCGTGCAAAAACTTTGACAATTTTTTTTCTTTATTTTCCTAAATTTTTTGGCAATTTTGATGAAATCAAATAGGGCGAACTAATCTGTGGTTGAGCGTGTGTAACAGTTGCAAGATGAACCTGTGCTGATAGAAGAATATGTGGAGCTATGGGTAGGCACACAATATGACAGCAAGAATTAGCAATTAACGAGTGCAGATTAGCGATTGTTGAATCCGAATCCAAAGTACAAATCACAGCTACTAGCTAAGACGTGTCGAGACGTGGCACAACAAGGTGAAAACAAAGGACGATGTTAAGAACGCACAGAACAAGCAAATAACACGGATTTTTCCTTTTTCCTGAATTTTTCCCTGATTTTTCCAAAAGGCACTAGTGGGAGTCAAACTTTTTTATTTTTTCACTAGTATTTTTATAATTTTCTCCGAACAAGGATCAAAAAAGGTGCAACCACAAAAATTGGCACCTACAACTGTGGTGGGATGTGGTCTACAGAAATACAACACGTTCTCTGAAAAGCGTGCAAAAACTTTGACAATTTTTTTTCTTTATTTTCCTAAATTTTTTTGGCAATTTTGATGAAACCAAACCGGGCGAACCAATCTATTGTTGAGCGTGGGTAACAGTTACAAGATGAACCTGTGCTGATTGAAGAATATGTGGAGCTATGGGTAGGCACACAATATGACAGCAAGGATTAGCAATTAACGAGTGCAGATTAGGATTGTTCAATCCGGATCCAAAGTACAAATCACAGCTGCTGGATAAGACATGTCGAGACGTAGCGCAACAAGGTGAAAACAAAGGACGATGGAAAGAACGCACAGAACAAGCAAATAACACGGATTTTTCCTTTTTTCCTGAATTTTTCCCTGATTTTTCCAAAAGGCACTATTAGGAATCGAACTTTTTTATTTTCTCACTATTTTTTTATAATTTTCTCTGAACAAGGACAAAAAAAGATGCAACCACAAAAATTGGCACCTACAACTGAGGTGGGATGTGGTCAACAAAAATACAGCTCGTTCTCTGAAAAGCGTGCAAAAACTTTGACAATTTTTTTCTTTATTTTTACTGAATTTTTTTGGCAATTTTGATGAAACAAAACAGGGCGAACCAATCTGTTGTTGAGCGTGGGTAACAGTTGCAAGATGAACCTGTGCTGATAGAAGAATATGTGGAGCTATGGGTAGGCACACAATAAGATAGCAAGGATTAGCAATTAACGAGTGCAGATTAGCGATTGTTCAATCCGGATCCAAAGTACAAATCACAGCTGCTGGATAGGACGTGTCGAGACGTAGCGCAACAAGGTAAAAACAAAGAACGGTGGAAAGAACGCACAAAACAAGCAAATAACACAGATTTTTCCTTTTTCCTGAATTTTTTCCTGATTTTTCCAAAAGGCACCGGTGGGAATCAAACTTTTTTATTTTTTCACTATTTTTTATTGATTTCTCTAAACAAGGATAAAAAAAGATGCAACCACAAAAATGGCACCTACAACTAAGGTGGGATGTGGTCTACAGAAATATAGCACGTTCTCTGAAAAGCGTACAAAAACTTTGGCAATTTTGATGAAATCAAACAGGGCGAACCAATCTGTGGTTGAGCGTGGGTAACAGTTGCAAGTGAACCTGTGCTGATAGAAGAATATGTTGAGCTATGGGTAGGCACACAATATGACAGCAAGGATTAGCAATTAACGAGTCCAGATTAGTGATTGTTCAATCGGGATCTAAAGTACAAATCACAACTGCTGGCTAAGACGTGTCGAGATGTAGAGCAACAAGGTGAAAACAAAGGATGATGGAAAGAACGCACAGAACAAGCAAATAACACGGATTTTTCTTTTTTCCTGAATTTTTCCCTTATTTTTCCAAAAGGCACCGGTGGGAATCAAACTTTTTTATTTTTTCACTATTTTTTATTATTTTCTCTGAACATGGACCAAAAAAGATGCAACCACAAAAATTGGCACCTACAACTGAGGTGGGATGTGGTCTATAGAAATATAGCACGTTCTTTGAAAAGCGTGCAAAAACTTTGACAATTTTTTTCTTTATTTTCCTAAATTTTTTGGCAATTTTGATAAAATCAAACAGGGCGAACCAATCTGTGGTTGAGCGTGGGTAACAGTTGCAAGATGAACCTGTGCTGATAGAAGAATATGTGTAGCTATGGGTAGGCACACAATATGATAGCAAGGATTAGCAATTAACGAGTACAGATTAGGATTATTCAATCCGGATCCAAAGTACAAATCACAACTGCTGGCTAAGACGTGTCAAGACGTAGCGCAACAAGTTGAAAACAAAGGACGATGGAAAGAATGCACAGAACAAGCAAATAACACGGATTTTTCCTTTTTTCTGAATTTTTCCCTGATTTTTCCAAAAGGAACTGGTGGGAATCAATTTTTTTTATTTTTTCGCTATTTTTTTTTATAATTTTCTCTGAACATGGACCAAAAAAGATGCAACCACAAAAATTGGCACCTACAACTGAGGTGGGATGTGGTCTACAGAAATATAGCACGTTCTCTAAAAAGCGTGCAAAAACTTTGACAATTTTTTTTCTTTATTTTCCTGAATTTTTTGGCAATTTTGATGAAACCAAACAGGGCGAACTAATCTGTGGTTGAGCGTGGGTAACAGTTGCAAGTGAACCTATGCTGATAGAAGAATATGTGGAGCTATGGGTAGGCACACAATATGACAGCAAGGATTAGCAATTTACGAGTGTAGATTAGCGATTGTTCAATCGGGATCCAAAGTACAAATCACAACTGCTGGCAAAGACATGTCGAGACATAGCGCAACAAGGTGAAAACGAAGGACGATGGAAAGAATGCACAGAACAAGCAAATAACACGGATTTTTCCTTTTTTCCTGAATTTTTCCCTGATTTTTCCAAAAGGCACTATTAGGAATCGAACTTTTTTATTTTCTCACTATTTTTTTATAATTTTCTCTGAACAAGGACAAAAAAAGATGCAACCACAAAAATTGGCACCTACAACTGAGGTGGGATGTGGTCTATAGAAATACAGCTCGTTCTCTGAAAAGCGTGCAAAAACTTTGACAATTTTTTTCTTTATTTTCCTGAATTTTTTTGGCAATTTTGATGAAACCAAACAGGGCGAACCAATCTGTGGTTGAGCGTGGGTAACAGTTGCAAGTGAACCTGTGCTGATAGAAGAATAT
This sequence comes from Saccharum spontaneum, assembly GCA_022457205.1. Lineage (NCBI taxonomy): Eukaryota > Viridiplantae > Streptophyta > Magnoliopsida > Poales > Poaceae > Saccharum > Saccharum spontaneum. Next base: position 171,543 of record JAKOGQ010000407.1, read on the forward strand.
GTGGAGCTATGGGTAGGCACACAATATGACAGCAAGGATTAGCAATTAACGAGTGCAGATTAGCGATTGTTCAATCGGGATCCAAAGTAAAAATCACAACTGCTGGCTAAGACGTGTCGAGACGTAGCGCAACAAGGTGAAAACGAAGGACGATGGAAAGAACGCACAGAACAAGCAAATAACACGGATTTTTCCTTTTTTCCTGAATTTTTCCCTGATTTTTCCAAAAGGCACTATTAGGAATCGAACTTTTTTATTTTCTCACTATTTTTTTATAATTTTCTCTGAACAAGGACAAAAAAAGATGCACCCACAAAAATTGGCACCTACAACTGAGGTGGGATGTGGTCTACAGAAATACAACTCGTTCTCTGAAAAGCGTGCAAAAACTTTGACAATTTTTTTCTTTATTTTTCTAAATTTTTTTGGCAACTTTGATGAAACCAAACAGGGCGAACCAATCTGTTGTTGAGCGTGGGTAACAGTTACAAGATGAACCTGTGCTGATAGAAGAATATGTGGAGTTATGGGTAGGCACACAATATGATAGCAAGGATTAGCAATTAACGAGTGCAGATTAGCGATTGTTCAATCCGGATCCAAAGTACAAATCACAACTGCTGGCTAAGACGTGTCGAGACGTAGCGCAACAAGGTAAAAACAAAGGACGATGGAAAGAACGCACAGAACAAGCAAATAACACGGATTTTTCCTTTTTTCCTGAATTTTTCCCGGATTTTTCCAAAAGGCACTATTAGGAATCGAACTTTCTTATTTTCTCACTATTTTTTTATAATTTTCTCTGAACGAGGACAAAAAAAGATGCAACCACAAAAATTGGCACCTACAACTGAGGTGGGATGTGGTCTACAGAAATACAGCTCGTTCTCTGAAAAGCGTGCAAAAACTTTGACAATTTTTTTCTTTATTTTCCTGAATTTTTTTGGCAATTTTGATGAAACCAAGCAGGGCGAACCAATCTGTTGTTGAGCGTGGGTAACAGTTGCAAGATGAACCTGTGCTGATAGAAGAATATGTGGAGTTATGGGTAGGCACACAATATGACAGCAAGGATTAGCAATTAACGAGTGCAGATTAGCGATTGTTC